>JBAFWW010036402.1:23950-35240 GCA_036873685.1 Agapornis canus
TGTGGCCATCCCTGGCAGCTGCCCCAACCCCTGTAAGTAGTGCTTCTGACCCTGCTCCCCTCAGTGGCACAACCTGGGGAGGTTTGTTTTGGTGATGGGGCAGCCCTGAGCTCTGCCCTGTGGCTGTGAGCCCAGTTTGCTCATGGGTGTCAGACACAGCCTTTAGGGCCTCGCTGGGACTGTCCACCTTCGTGAGGGTCAGCTGGTAGTATCCAAACTGGGCAGAGAAGCTCTCCCATGGGTGCGGTAACAGAGCCTCCCTCCAGCCAAGGGATGCTGCTTTGCAGCAGGACTGCTCTGGCCTTTCTTCTCCTTCTGCCCCACTCAGCCCGCCGTGCGAGAGGTAACCACTGCTTTCCCCCATCGCTGCTCCTCGTCAGCACCCCCAGCTCCCAGATTTTGGGGCAGTTGAACGAATAGGAGTAATTCCTGGCTCTGGAGCACACACTGAGCACGGCCCGCCCCCTCCCCCCACGCTCACTCGCTCTCTGTGATGTTTCAGGACAGTTGAGTGAATTAAAATAATTCATACATTTCCCAACGTAGCCACTTTGCCGAATTGGAAAATAAATGCTTTTGTGCTGCATTCATCACTCCTTCGTTCCTGGCTCTGCCGCCGCACTAAAAAAGCAGTTAAATGCACATCAAGAGTGGAGGAGCCATTTCCATGCCTGCTCGCCCCTTGTAGTTCTCATTAGCGCGGCAGCCGCCCCCCCGCTCAGTCCCAGGGGCTTTCGCAGTTTAAAGAGAGCCTCTTTATGATCATTACCGGAGTCCGACTGTGCGGGCGCCATTTGCAGCTGAGGAGGCTCCTCATTTGTAACTGTGAAAAACTATCAATTTCAGCGCGCCTGATGCAGCGGCTCCATCATTGGCCCCATCAGCTCCCTGCTGGAAGCGAATTAATCAGACTGTTACTGCTGATGGGGCAGCGCAGGCGATGGGAGCGGAAGGGTGCAGCTCTGAGCATTAATGTGCTGGCAGCCCCCCTCCTCGCCTCGGACACAGGGTGCAGCAGGGCAGCCTCTGCTCCTCCAGTGCCAGAGGAAGTGGGGTGCAAGGGGTGCGGGGGACCACTTTGGACACGAGCACATCTGCTGGGATGCTCGGGTCTGGTCTCCCACACCTCTTCCGCTGCAGGCAGCCCCTCGCCCTGCCCATGGGAGCCATGCATGCAGCGTGCCCCTGTGCACACAGCAATGGGGTCTGCACACCCTCATGCCGACGAGCAGATAGGCAGTGCTGCAGTCACACGTTGCCTTTGCACAGGTGAATTTTGTGGTACAGCCCTCTGGACAGCAGCTCTCTGCCTGGATGGCCTCCCGCCCCAGGAACCACCAGTGGCAGGTATGGTCCTCCTCCCGGCAGCCCTGCTGCAGAGCCCAGGAGCCTGGTGTGGCCATGCTGCACATTTTGTTTGCCCTGGTTTTGGCCCGAGTGTCACAGGAGAGAAGCTGGGGTCTCCTCCTTGTCCTCAGGAGAAGCCTGCTGCACTTGTGGCCAAAGCACCATACCTCTTTCCTGGAGGCTGAAACAAAATGGGTGCTGAGATGCTGCTGCTTCTTTCCATGATGTGGAGGGGTGAGATATCAGCTCAGTGCTAATTGCGTATCTCAATCGCTGATGGCTGCTTGCCTGCTCTCAGGTTCCACTGCACTGTTTAGAGCACTGAGCCCTATGGGTTGATCCTGCCTTGCGCTGCCCTGTGTTAGTGGTCTGCAGACACATCACAGGGAAGAGAAGGGCCCACAGCATATGAGGGACAGCCAGCCCTGCTGTCCAAGGAGCAGCCTCACAGTCTGTCGCCCAGCTCACAGCTCGCTGTGCCGTCGCCCTGTGCTGGCCAGGAGAGCAGTGATTTCATACCTCCTGGCATCTGTCTGCTATCCACAGAACTGTTTGGGGCTGTCAAGCAAGAGCTGGGGCAGGCATAGTGCCTGGAGCAAAGCATCGTCCTCAGGGAGATATCACACAGCTCCCTGGGCTCCTTTTACCATCAGCTGGAGCAGCCCTGGGCAGCACACATGCCAGGCTGCCTCTCCAAAGTGTGTCCCTGCATAGCCAGCAGAAGAAGTGAGCTCACAGCATCATGAAGGAGAGGGTTTGGGGGGATACAGGCAGTGCTTTCCATGTGGCAAGGAATGCAAAGCTGAACAGCATGTTACCCCTCTGCTGCGGGGCTGAGCTGAGCCTAGGCAGGCGTGCCTCACATCCCAACCTGAGCCCCACTGTGCAGCCCAGGTCTGAGTGCTCTGTTGTGTTTCCAGCTCTAAATGGGGCAGGGTGAGGAATATTTATCTGCTCAGAGCAGACTTGTAGAGGGTGTCCTCACAGCTCCTAGAGACAGCTGCCTCCTCTAGTTGTGCCCTGGAGAGCACATGGATGGGATGGGCTGTATAGGTCATGTAGACATGCTCCAGCACATTTTGTGTTTGTCCTTTGTGAGAAGACTGCCGCAGCTCACCAGAGGAACCAGGCAGTGCCTGCAGAAGGATTCCTGTGGTGAGATGAGGACCTGGAAGTCCTTGTGTGGATCAGAGGAGCTCACTGTCCTGCTGGGGAAAGAGGGAGAGCAAGCAGTACAAGGTCTTGTACAGGGAGTGTATTTCACGTTCTGCCCCTGCCCCACTGCAGTCCCATCCCCATCCCACTGTCAGCCCTGGAGGACCCCATCTCTGTGGCTTTAGCTGCTGGGCAGTAAGAAGAGCAGGGATGTGAGGAATCTGTGGTCTGTGGAGCAGGAGGCATCATGCTCACCGCAGCCTGACGGTGCGTTGGTGGGAGCTGCAGAAATGCACAAGCCCTCAGCTGAGCCTGGAGAGGGGCAGGATGCCAGCAGTGCGTGGTTTGGCCCGGGGGGCATCCTGGTGAGCAGGTGGGCAGTAGAGGTAGGCTAGATGGATGCAGAATGTGTAGCCTCAGAAGAGAAAGTTCAGGTCCCCTGCGACATCCATGCTGGGAGATAAAGGTGCCTCACACCTGCTGTAAGCCTAGTTCTGTTGAACAGTGCCAGTAATTTGTATTTATAAAACTGGAGTCTGATTTTATTAGATTTATCTCTCTTAATTGTCAAGGGTGAGCTATTTCCCTGTGGATAAATAGCAGCAGAAACACCCTACTAGTGTGTGTCAAATGTAGTAGAAACCAGCGATGGAAGAGCTCTGGTACCGCATTCTCTCCTAGACTTGTGAGGGGGACACAGGCTATATGCCAGACCTCTGCATGGGGCAGCTCCTGGCTGCTGCCTCTCCATACCCACTGATGGATGTTTATCTTGCCACACAGAGACAGACCAAGCCCCAGAGAGCCAGGCTTGACCAAACTGGGCTGAATGAAGAGCAGAGGCTAGGCTGGAGTGGGAGAAGGACTTGCCATCTTACAGGCAGTCCCCACTGCTGGGGGGTGCTGCCCTTGTTAGACACCGTGATTGCTTTCTTAATTTCAGGTGCCACGAAACGTGGAAATTGGAGGTTGGGACTTGATGGGAGACACTGGGATGTTGCAGAGAGGACAGCAAGCTGCCCAGGACAGAAGCAGGCTGGGAGCGGAGCCACCATACATGCCCTGTGGGTGGGTGGACACTGGAGAGGCAGGAGTGTATTTAGGAGAGGGTTAACAGTGCAGCGAGGGCTCCTGCGCCTCGTTGCCTTCCCCGGAGTCTGCATTTTTATGCTGATTGGAAGCCTGCGCTGTGTGTGCTGCTGAAATTGAATGTCAGGCTTTTGATTTTGTTGCTGGTCTCTAATGAAATTTGACATTTAATGGTGAGTGCAGCGGCAGCGTGTGTGTGTGTGATCGGAGCTTGATTAGCGCACTCTAATTGACAGTAATTAGGCAGCTCCCTGATTGTTTCTAATTCTGCTATTAATTGTAAGGAACAGTATGATTGAGGATAAATTTGGTGCGTTGCTGCTGGGGATGCAGCTTCTTCAGCTCCGTATCGGAAGCCTATTGAGACCATCATGCTTAGGTTCCTAAGTGTGGCAACCCCAGTCACCTCGTCTGGCAGAGCGATGCTGGGGGGGAATGATGCTTCTGCAGTGGCACTGCAGATCCTGGGACCTGGATTGGCACCTGGGGGGATCAAGAGCACCTTCTTTGACTGTCCTTTCCCAAAATGCATGCGTCACCCTGTGAGGACACTGCGACTGAGCAGTACGCACAGGGATGTGCACTGACGGGTTGGCATGTCAGGCTGCCCCCAGTGATGCCACTGTGCTTGTCCTGGCTATGTAGATGCCAGCGCTATCTCCGTGTGATCATCCCAGGTGAATCTGAGATGATCACAATCCCAGAGCTTATCCAGCCTGACCCTGTCCTGAGCACCTGCTAGCTTTGAGCTGGAGTAGGTGTAGGAGCTGCCCTGTGTGATGGGGCTGAGCATGGTACTGTTCTGTTTCATGGGGCTGTGCATTTTGAGACAGGCAGAAGACCATGACTGCCTCCAGGACACTTGGTTGTCTGTAGAGAGACCAGACTGTCACTGTCCTGCTGTACATTACTTTCTCTATCTTTGTTCCCAGCTAACGGTACTGCCGATTCTCTCAGCTCCAGCCCAAACATTTCCAGTGCTGCCAGTCCGAAGCTGGAGCCACCTCCATCACCACATGCCAACAGGAAGAAACATCGCAGGAAAAAGAGTACAGGGACGACTCGGCCTGATGGCCCCAGCACAGCAGCAGAAGGTAGGAAAGGTCTTCTGCCTGGGGCACTGGGCTCCCAGGAGTCCTGCCAGGGTTCATCAGGGACCAGGGGCTTGGAGCATTCCTCATCCAAGCTGGCTTTGCTTAAGCAGAAAGGAGCAACCAGCCCCTCTTGATCACCTCCATTTCTCACCTGCAGCACAAGCAGCACTGCCATCATGCCCTTGACTGCACATACTATTAGTGGTAATAATAATTGCTAACTGTATTAGCAGACGTGAGAGCACACCATATAGTTAAGGTGTGCTTAACCATGCCTAAGGTGTGCAGACACTTTCTGTCATGAGTCTTTCCATTGGCTTGTGAATTTTCCAAACTTTAACCGTTTAAAAGAACTATGCTGCCTATCTGCCTCAATCCAAGGGTCTTTTGGAAAAGTTTATCTACTTCAGGAAGCCAGTTGAAGATACCTACATTGTTTTGCCTATGCTGGAAGTACTGATGGTTTTTCTGCTGGGAGATTTTGGTGTCTTGGGGGTTTCTGAAGGGGGACCCAAATCTTGGTAGGGAGTCTGAAAGACACAGGAAAGTGCATTTTGCTGTGGAAAGCCATGCAGCTTTGTTCAGGTAGAGATGAGCCTGGAAACCATGTTCTCCAAAGCCTGCTCCTGTGGTTAGCCTCTGTGGAAAAAGTCATCCTCAGCCTTTCTGGTTCGACTTTATCCTAAGTCATCCTGTCCCACAGTACTCAATGAGCTTTTGTAGTAAACCAAAATAAAGGTTTAATTCAGATGGCTAAAGGAAGGGGGAAGGGGTCTAAGCACAAGTGTTCAAAGCTAATGCTGCAGTAAAACAAACCAGAACATTTTAGCCTGCACATTCATTAACCTGTGCCTAACAAAGTGTGTTGTGGCTGTCCTGGCATCCTGCTCCAAATCCCAGGTCAGCCTGTGGACCAGCAGCCCAGGTTGCCTGTGGCAGAACAACTCTTCATATATTCTCTCTCTTGGAAACATTGTTGTGATGATCTGTGCAGGACCTCAGCAGTTCTGTTGTTCAGACTTTTCTGTTGTAGTTATCTTAATCTGAAAACCACTGAGAAAACAAAACATCTGAAAACAGAACTGAGTTGGGGAAAGACTTCCCCTTTGTGGTGGTTTATTCACGTATCTTGAGCATCATTGGAGTCTCATGGAAAACATGGAAGTATTATCTGTATTTGTTAAAAACCGGGTGCATTCTTCACTGTGGGCATATGTTGACTCTTCAGATACACTACTGCTCTTCCTCATGTCAGCTCTCAGTTTGCAGTTCTCAGTCCAGTGCTTTGGCAAAAAGAGAGACAAGTTTTCTTTATCTGTCTGAAAAGTGGGATACCAAAGAATAGCAAGACTTTGCATCTACATGTGAGGCTAAGAAAGCACATGCTAAAGTATTTTGTCCCATCCTGTAAATAATACTCCAAGAGAGTGTGGGAATACTGGAAATAGTTGTAAAGAAGGTCCCAAAACTGACTTGGGTCTGATGACTGTATTTATGATGTGGATGTTAAGGTATTCATTTTACCAGAATGAAGACTGAGAAGCGAAGAACTGATGTTTTCAGTGTTTACAGAGAAAGAAGTCTGGCCCTGCAAGGCTAGTGAGCATGGGTGATGTGGGTATGAGGAGGTACAGAGTCTGGGATCTCTAGTTACACAAAATTGAATACAATTTCTTAGTGGAAAAGGCAATTAAACGTGGAAACACTTTTATGAAGTAGTAATGAGGCCTAAATATTGCACAGTCTTAAAATTAAATGAGTTACTTTTCCACAAGCCATGTGCTATCCAGCCCGTGGCAGTGACAGAATTCACTGCTTTCTGTATCCAGGTGGGCAGGCCAGATGAGCATCACCCTCCTCTTTGAATGCCCAGTCCACTAATCCTGCAGCTACTCCTTTCTTCTGTCTTTTGGTAGGGAGTTTTTTCAGGCACATACTCACTCTTGCTGACCTTCCCTATTTAGCAGTATCCTTGGAAGGTGGAGTAACCAAGGCTGCACACAGCAACGATGTGGTGCCATGTGATGTAAGAGCACCAGCATATTTTCTGTTATTCCTTGCCCTGGTCCTTGACCATGGTGCTGTCCTAGGCAGAGGTCTGGTGCTCTCTGCAGCCAGGCCCTGCCTCGGGTCGGTACAGTTAATTTAGAGCCCTGTCAGGTGCTGAAGTAATGTAATTTTTTCCTACAAGGTGCATTACTTTGCATTTATCAACATGGAACTTCATTTGCCAGTGAAGTGTCAGTTACCAGAGTTCATTTGTCACTGCACAGACCTTGCACACAGTTGCTCCTCCTGCTGCCAGAAGCCTCTGGCACCAGAGCTGGGAGCAGGAAGAACACCTCACCAGTGATGGGACATGTGGCAGTGGACTGCTCAGCCTGCTCCAGTGCAGCAGTAGAAAGGGAGCAGCGAGGGGTTAGGAGAGCATGGCCTAGCAGAGGGGGTATCTGTGCTCTGCAATCCAGCCTCTGTGTCTCCAGCTTGAATCCTGTCTTTCCAAGTCCCTGTGTCCACCTTCAATTGGTGAATGGGTGCAGGATCCACTGGTGCAGTGCTGTTGTCATGCAAATGACAAGAGCATACTGCTCCCAGGCTCACATTGAGTCACAGTGGTCCCATGCATTGTGTCCCATATGGGGTATTGTACAGTGGTTTTTCTGGCTTTTTGGTTGGCTTTTCAAAAACTTACCTTGTATTTATTTTTATGTCATCTGCTGTATTAGAAAACTGATCTGATGGCAAAATTTAGCTTCCAAAGGCCCGGTCAGTTCTGTCATCCACCCAGCTCCCTGCTTCAGCACCTCCTGGGGAAATCAGGCTGTGTGTGCTGCGGGGCTGCAGGCAGCATCCATGCCAGTGGCACTGAGCTCCAAACTTGGTCCTGGTGTAGGCAGTTGTGATGTTTCAGTAGCAAACACCTGCATACACCATCTGGGGAGAGGGGGACATCTCTGTCTGGAAAGGGTCCTCGTACATCCCTGTGCTCAGTAGAAATCGCAGAGCTGAATCACGCGCTCCTTTCCAGGCAGACGATCCCTTGCCTGCCATAGGTCTGATTGGCACTGGGTCTCCCTGGCTGTGGTGCCCTCCTTGGGGGACTCATTCTGTCTCTCCTGCTCCCTAGTGCTGATGCAGCTCAGGGTATGATGGCAGATTATCACCAGGACCAAGCAGCCCAAGGCAGATGCAGAGGAGTCTCTGGGACTGATGCTTGGGTTGTGCTTTCTAAACACTGGGGAGAGCCCTGGACTGGAGTCATACCCAGGTCACTGTCCTGGCTGGCAGCCTGCATTAGGAGTGGAAAGTGGCAGCAGGCAATGTGAGATCCCACCCTGTGCCTTAATGGTCAGCAATTGGAACCTGGGACTGAGCATTACCCCACATCATGGGGATAGTTGATGACTTATGTCATGGACTGGTGTCCGTAAGTCCTCTGACCCTTCCTTGATCCTTTTGAACAGTTGCAGCAGGTTTTTTTCACAGCAGGGTAATGGGAGCTTTTTGTTTTTGTATAGTCAACATGGTGGAAGTGTAAAACTCACTGCGCAGAGAGCAGGGCTGCCCTGCTCTGTGGAAGATGCCATCCCTTGCAGTGCTCTTCCCACTGTCGAGGGTGCAGAGTCTTTGGAGGAGTGTGGGGAAAACATGGGCTGTGTTGTCCATTAGTTCATGCCAGTGTGGCCATGGTGGTGTGGGGAGCACCACTGCTGGGACCCCCAAAGCCTCCTACCAGGAGACCTCAGCAGTTGCGTCAGGTCAGGCATGATGTTGGGCTCGGCCTTTGGTCTCAGCATCTCTCCCAGGCAGGAGCACAGTGTGGAGGAGCAGATGGCATCCCAAGGCTTGGGTTTCAGCCAGGCTGCCTTCAGATGGCCCCAGCCCATGCCTGTGTGTGCAGGGCACGAGCGCCTCAGGTTAGCATCCTGGGAAAGTTGGTGAGGTCTGGGGATAAATTGCCATCAGTTTATCTCATTTAGGAGGTAATCAGAGCCAGGGACGTGCGGAGCAATTGAATCTTAGTTGTTCTGAAGTATCATAAATCAAACGAGCTGTTGCTTTTTTACATGGGCTCATGTTAAAGAGAGCGCAGTGTCAGGTTGCTAGGGAGCATCAGCAAACTATGGCAAGCGTGGTATTGGGTTGCCGGGGATGTCACCAAACCAGAGAGTGCAGCTCAGGCTGTCAGGGAGCACCCACAGGCTGGCAAATGTGGTGTCAGGCTGTCAGGGGATATCACAGCAGCCCCTGGAAACGCTCATCACCACGGTGGTGGGGTTGCAGCATCAGCCTTTAGGGACCGTCAGGGAAGTCTGTTGGATCAAAGCGCTGCTGTGGCCAGCAGTGCTCTGTCCTGCCACAGACAAGCCCAGAGCTCCCATCGCAGGCATGCCTGCGTGCCTGGGACCCCTGTCTCTTGCTCCAGGCATCCCAGAGGACCGCAGGGAGCCACCTGGCATGTCTGACACAGGAGCACCTTCGCGACGCTCCCTACGCCAGCATCCCCATGGCTGCCAGAGCTCCGGGGATAATGAACTTCTCATGTGCTTAAAGAGTGATGCAGGGTGCATGGCGAGAAGCTGACAGCCCCTTAATGTGCTTCTCAGTGGCGGCCAAACGACGCGGTTTTGTCTTTGTTTTTTAGTGTTAAAACCCACGGGAAATTGATGGCCAGTAAAGAGTTGTGTTGGGGCGATGTGCGTGATTAATACCAACTGTCAGGGGCTGTTGGAGGCCGATCTCAGCGAGCTGGGAGTGCGAGGCTGAGCTGCACTTACCAGATTGCTGGGGATTCCAGCTGCTATCGCTCAGCGCCCGCCTGCCCCACGCAGCTTGTGTCACCCGTGTACTTCCTTCCACCAAGCCTCTTAATTCAGTGCTAACAAGTCAGTCCTGCTCGGTACAGACCCTACCAGCTCCCTGCTCCATCCTGGCAGGAGGAAAGCAGCCTCTGCATGGGTATTGCCACACCACAGTACATCCTCCATTTCCATCAGCTCCACACTCCCCTTGTTCTATGGTTCCTGGGAACCCTATAGAGCTCTGTGTTGCCCCCCAGAGCCCCCTGTGTACACACCCATAACCCCACTGGTGTGTCTTGGAGCAAGCACACTATGAAGCCTGTGCTGCCCATGACCTCCCTCCTGTGCAAGCACTGCCATCCCCCATGCCCCCAGTGCATGCACGTACCCTGCACAGCCCTTCTGCTGCCCCCCAGCCCCACTGCATCACGGGCACACTCTGCACCCATGTGGCATTTTCCACCCAAACAAAGAGAAATGGCACTGTTGGTTCCTTGCGATGACCAACCCTGCACCTCACAGTGTACCTCAGGAGCACCTTCTCTTCCTGACATGCAGGCTCAATGGGCTTTACTGTCCTTCCCCACATGTGCGTGCCCATGTTTGGCACTCCACAGCATGTCCTGTGTGGTATGGCTGTTGCTCAGAGCCTTCCTTTCCTTGTCCCACATGTCCCTGCAGGCAGAGCAGGCAGCATGGGGTGGTGGGAATGTGCCAGCTCAGCTTGGGGCACTCTGGGGTCTGGGGGCACTGGGACAGAAAGCGCGGTGGGGTCTCCATAGCAATGTTCTTGCTGCAGCTCTCCTGGCGGCTTGTCACTGTGGAGGGGGCCTGTCCCCGTTGCACTAATACAGGTTAGGAATATTGGGTTTAATGATCTGCAAAATGAGGAGGCAGCGAGCTGACATTTACGAATGGTGCTGCATCCTTCTCTTCCCAGATGCCTGCTAATTTGTTGATATCCCGAACACCTCATAATGATGTGGTACAGTGGCAGCTTGCAAACAAGCATCCAGAGGCTGGGGGGCCCACTGGCTACCCTGCTCGTGGACACTCTCCACAGGCTCAACAGCAAGAGAGTGGAGCTGTGGGCCAGGGACTCCCTTCACCAGCCCTTGGCTCCCTGCCATGCACCCCACACACTGGAAGCATCCCCCCACCTCCTCCCTGTGTGACCATCCCCTCACCAGGGCATTCAGAGACACCTCTGCTATGCCAGCTCGGAGTGGGAGAAAGGATGGGTGCAGGAGAAGAGAGGGACTGGGTGTGACTGGGGGCCAGGGGAGAGTGGAGGTGAAAGAAGAGACTTGTGATGCTCAGTGTGAGTGGCTCAGTGTGAGATCTGCTTCTCACTTTGCTGGTGTTGAGTAGGATCCTGCTCCTAGACCTGCTGGGATGCAGGGAGAGGTGTCCCACACTGTCCCATATGCAGGACAGGATGTCTGGGAGAAGAAGGAGGTGGAAAGTGCCACTCCCTGGACTCCACATCGAAGTCCCTGCACTGGGGTGCCTGGGCTGGCCTCTTCTGCATTGATGCAGTGTACAGTCTGAGTCCTTTGGGGAGCAGGACAGATCCCTGCACCCAGCTGTGTGCTGAAGCTACCATGCTTTTAGCCACCTCACTGTACCACATCTGCTCAAAGCTGCGCTTCCTCCCACTGAGAGCAGAGAAGGGCACTCGGGGGACACCACTGCTTCACTGCTTCCCTTCCTCCCCTTCCAGCTTCTCCTCTCCAACACAGAATCACGGAATGGTTTGGGTTGGAAGGGACCTTAAAGCTCACCCAGTTCCAACCCCCTGCC
>JBAFWW010036404.1:0-20803 GCA_036873685.1 Agapornis canus
CCATGGTTTAGTGTGAGGTGTCCCTGCTTATGGCAGGGGGTTGGAACTGGATGATATTAAGGTCCTTTCCAGCCCTAACTATTCCATGATTCTATGAGAGCCTGATCTCTCAGAAGTCCAAGGCTTGAGGAGCAGCAAGCATGTAAAGTCCGTGCCTACCAGGAATAATGGGAGCAGGGTTCAAGGCTGGCTGGTCTGCAGGGCGTTTTTGTTAGTACTCAGTAGTGCAGAGCAAACATGACTTGCATCTCTTTGGAGCTGCATCCTTGTGAATTACTTGCACCTGTTTAAATTCTCTGTTCCTGGGATTCTCCCCTCCAGATTCTCCTGAATCCAAGAAGCTTCCAGAGGGAGAAAGGCCCTGTCCTGTCTCTGCAGGTGTTGTCACAGAGCAGAGAGGACCTTTCCTAAAGATTGCTACAGTGCTAGCGATGTGCTGCCAAGTGCAGGCAGCAGTGCCAAAGCAGCATGGCAGATGATGGCCCTGCCCTGCCACTCCTTCCATGTCCTGCAAGCTGCCCACTCACTGCCACAGGTACTGAAACAGGCCCTGCTAAGGAAGAGCAGCAGCAGCACTGAACTGAACGGCTCCAGTTCTGTCAGCAAGAGCCTGCAAGCTCTCTCACAGCGCACTGCATCCCTGTCAGCTCTCTTGTCACACCAAGCATTGGGTGTTAGCTGCTGGTTAGCCCTGTCTGACAGCAGTGAGCAAACCTTGGGGTGATCAGACAGGGCCTGCGCTCAGTTGTGTGCAGAGAGAGGTTGTGTTGATGCTGTGGTCAGTGTTGAAACCAGGACATCCCAGTTTCCTGTGCTGGTGCTGTAGATGGGAGGCCGCCTTGCAGCAGAGCCATCCTTCTGTCATTTCTCTCATCAACTGTCTGTCACATCTGCCAATCTAATGATGCCCGGCTTAGGTTGACCCCGATTCTGAGGCTTATTAACACTCTTTTGCTGTCAGGCTCGGTGACAGATGGCACATCAGCCCTTGGTTTATTTCATGTCGTGTTCATGTTGGCCGCCCATTTCCTCACCCAGCTCACATCACAGCTTGATGGTTGTAGCTCACCTTGGCAGAGCACTCATTTCCACAGCGTCTCTGTGAGCTGAGAGGGGACAGGATGGGGTTCCCTTCATGCCAGCAGCTCTGGGTTTGAGGCAGTCCTCTGGTGTGCTGTCCTGAAAGGGATGGTCTATCCCCACCATGCCCTTCTTCCATCTGTGTTGAGTTTCTGCTTTCTCAGTGACCTGAATTGGCTCACTGAGGGCTGTAGGTAAGAAAGGAAAGCAGAAAGGAGCAGCTCTCCCAGAAGCCAGTGGTGACAGCACAGCAGGACACGGGGCTCAGGATGATCCATCTGCAAAGACTCCTCTCCCAGGGCTTTTGTGCTGGGGACTGCAGTGGGATAAGAGGCTTGCAGGATAGGGAAGAAAGGCACTGGAGCTTCTCCTTCTCACTGCTTGTACCTGCTGTTGGGAGGACATGGTCCTCTTGGAGGGGAAGTGGAATGGCCTCACTGCTCCTGTGCTGCTCCCCGTGAGGTCCCAGGCCAGGGGCAGGGTGATGCAGGTTGTTCTCCTTCACTCTCTCACACCCTTCATCTCTGCCGGTTGCATGGTGCCAAGAAGCTCTGTCCCCAGTGCAACACCATCACGTCTCCCGGAGACCTTCGGCGCATCTACTTATGAAGGACCCAGGAGGAGGGCAGGCCCCAGCCACTCGGCTCAGCTCATCCATCACACCAAGGGGGAGAGGAACGACAGCAACAAAAAAAAGACGTTGTAAAATTCAAAGCAGATGAAAGGTTACAAACAAAGCAGAGACTCCAGGCACGGACTCGAGGATACAGGAGCAGAGGGCCCGTGTGTTGAGACCTCCTTCAGCACCCGCAGCGGGCAAAACCAAACCCTTTGTTGTGAAGCCCCCTTTTTTAAGTACCAGTATTCCCCATCACCCGTCCCCTGGAGCTGGCTTTGCATCGCGGATGGCTCGTGAGCCCTCCTTGGGACTGTGTTGTTGACCACTCTGCCCCCAGGAGACCTGGGGACAAGGGACTCTTGCCAGGAAGATGTTAAATAACCTGTAACTTGTGTTCTTCGTTCAGTTGCGTTCTGGTTTTGTTTTTATTTGGTTCGGTTTGGGTTTTGGTTTGGTTCCGTTTTGGTTTTTTGTGGTGTTCTAGTGATAAAGCAAAAAGTTTAAAGGAAGAAAAACCCCACACCCAGGCAGAAATGAAGCACATGTAATATAGATTATATATGTTTACAATGTTGTGTATAAATGGGATAGACTCAAACATTACATACTAATAAGTTTCCCTTTCTGGTTGGTTTTTGGGTTTTTTTTTTGGGTTGTATTTTTTTTAAAGAAGAAGAAAAAAAAATGAGCAGAGAACATTAAACCCATATTTTTCTTGGTTCAGCAAAGTTTTGGCATTAAAGTCATTAGTTTAAACAAAGTATATATATACATATATATAATATAAATGGTTTAATGTTCTGTGGTGTATATTTCCTCATTCAGATATGAAGTTAACAGCTTTTAGTAATGGCTGTAGCATTGCCCATAACTTACAGAACTTATGGGGAGTAGAGGAGGTGGATTTTTGTCATTAGTTGTAGCTAATGGGGCTATTTATAATAGAATCGTTATCCCCAGAAAGACACGGCTTTTAACTCCTCACCAGGGACCAGGCAGGGCAGGGGGATCTGGCTCAGCCCCCTTTGCCTTTCCCAGTTGGAGAAGGAGCAAATGGTGTGGAGCTGGAGCCCCTCGTGCTTCCTCCAAGGCCTTAGCCCCTTCCCCTGCCCCTGTGTGGCTTTGCTTTGCTGCTCCCAGTGCCAAGGCAGGATGCTGGGAAGCAGTGGGCACAGGGAGGGATGGAGGGGTCTGAGCCATGGCTCTGTTGGTGGCTTGGCTGAGAGAGCCAGCCCCTGGATTCTCACAGGTCTCTCCTTCCTGCAGCCTGTGTTTGCAAAGGGGATTTTGGCACTAAGGTGAGAGCCAGCCCTGCCTCATCCTCAGGGCTTCCCAGCTGAGATGCTTCCAGCTGGGGCCAGAGGTTCCCTGCAGCCCCAGGTTCTTCCATGCGATCCCTCATGCTTTTCCCTGTGTCCCCTATCCTCAGCCTTAACCAAAGCTGCCATCTGGCCTGTTGTTTTGTTGGTTTTTCTTTTATTTCCAGGACCCAAGAAACAGATTCTGATCCATTTGCCAAGGTGAACGCATGCCCTGTGTGCTGACTGCTCCCAGCCCTGGCTCCCTGGGCAGCCATGGCATGCCAGCTCCCCAAAACCAGAAGACAGGGAGAAGCTCATCTTCTCTACTCCCACTGGGTCTTTCCAAGCAGATCCCACTTGGCAGCACAGCGTGGCTGGAGCATTTTAAGAGTCCGGTGCCAGCAGTGGATGAGGGGTTTGGAGCTGGGCACTGCTGGGCTGATGGGGTGTTTCCAGAGAGGGAAGGGATGGGGAGGTAGGATGCCTGGAGTGATAGTCCCATTGATGCTTCTCTGCCCTGAGCTTGGTGCTGTTCTGCAGAGTGCAACTGCTGCCCTTGGCATCTCCCAAGTGATTCCAGAAGGATCTCACTGCACCCAAACCAAATTGGAGGAGCTGTGTTTATAAACATCTCAGCAAAAGGCAGCAGTTCCCAATAGAGATGCATTTCCTGGGTGTCCACACTCACAGCAGCACGGTGGCCTCTGAGAGCAGAGCTGCAGCCTTCCTGTCTTGGGATCACATCCCTGTGGAGCACCTGGGGACCAGAGGAAGCCAAAGCACCCCCATAGGGTCCTACCTCTCCATGGGCAGGGGAAGGGGCTGCAGCAGTGGGTAATCCTCCAGCCAGCAGCACTGGGGATGGGGAAGGGCAGGAACAGAGCTTGGGTCTGGGTTTATAAAGGGGGAGGTGGGGGGGTGTATGGCTGAGCTGTGAGTGCTGGGTTTGGAGAGGGTGCAGCGGGTTTGAGAGGCAGGATACCCCATCCTAACCCTTCGTTGGGAATAGGCCCCAGGAAGGAGCCAGCCTTTCTGGCGGGTGTTGTGGACCAGCCGTGTGCTCTATGTACGTATATGTAAAGCCACATGTAACTCGTCATTGGTTCTTGGGTTTGGGGGTTATATTTTTGTTGCTTCCTTTGGTTTCGTTGTAAAGCCATCCCCTGTTTTCAAGGGGGGCTGCAGGGGGAAGGCTGGGGAGAGAGGTCAGTCCAGGCGTCCGCTGCTTCCCCTCTTCTGGAATGAGTTGAAATGATTTAAAAAAGAGCAGACCTATTGGAGTTACCTATCTTTGCCCAAAGAATCCCAGTTGCACAAAGCGATATTCCAGTGTGTCGATGATTGTGTGTCAGTGTATATTATACAAAAAGGTACTTGTCACTCCCGTTTGTAAACTACATTTGACATTAATTAAACAAGTATAAATCTTCTCGGGCGCTTTCTGCCTTTCTGTGTTTCCCTTTGCAGGCAAGAGGCAGCCAAGGAGACACAAGCCCTGGATGTTGGCAATATCCCAAAGGAGAGCCTCAGTCCTATTTGGGATGCAGGGACAGATGCAGCGGCAGAACCCCCTCCAGACCCCACCATGGATGGTGTCATCCCCCCCTCATAGTGCCATGAGGGCAGGGTGAAAGGCACACCTCAGGGGACACCCCAGTAATGAAGTCTCATCAGCTGCATTAGTTGGGGACCGGAGGCGCCCAGCCCCAACAGATCTATACGTCCTGCATTAGGGGCCACCGCCACAGGATAGGGTTACCCCCAACAACAGGCACTGGGAGGCTGCAGGGATGAGGCTGGCGCCGACGCTTTTGGTTTACAAACATTCAGCAGATGGGTCGATGGGGTGTTTTGAAACCCCTCCCCGTGGCTGCATCCACAGGGATGGATGGAGTGCTGGGAGTCCCCTGGACATCAGGGACCTCTTCCCATCTGCAGTGGGAAGGCTGGGGAAAGGGGTGGGTTTGGCTGGCAGGGAGCAAGCAGAGAGGCCTGAGGGCAGGGTGAGGGGCAGGAGCCCTCCCTCCTCCCTTCCACCCGCCCCAGAGCAGGCTGCTAATATTTTATTTAGGGTATCTTTAGGAAGCGGAGGCCCGTGATCTATCGGGGGTATTGAGAAAATGCTAATGTGTAATAGCGTGTGTCAGGGGCCTCGTTCATCACCCGGCACCGCCTTCTGGGGGATCCATATCTAATTAACGGTAATGAATGAGGGAGCCCACCTAATGACAGCCCGCCAGTTTGTTATGGAAATGAGGCAATCCCATTAGGCAAAACACTTAATTAAACAAACTGCTCCGAGTGGAGGCCACAGCAGGATGGGCCCAGGCCCTTTGGGGGAGCTGGGGGGGTGGTATCCAGCCCCCCATATGCCGGGTGGGGGGGGCACAGAGGTTTCTGCAGCACCGTAGTGCCCATGGACAACCCAGCAGCAGCAGGCTTGGGGAGCCAAGGGGGACCCACTGATGGGGGTTCCAGCTGGGGAGGTGGCGGCAGGGAGGTTTGCATCCCCCCCCCCTTGTCTGTCTGCACATCGATGGGCACAGAGGCAGCAGAGGCACCACAGATTTCCAATCGCAGGTGTGTACTTGGCTCCTGCTCTATTGACATTGAAGCAAGAAGGGCTCAAGGTTAATTCCTTATCAATACCCTATTGTCAGCTCATTCATCACCCAGGGAGGGCAGGGGCTGCCCAAGCTCTCCCTGCTCCAGCCCCCATGGGTTTGGGAGGGTGACCAAGGGTGCTGTGCACACCACTGCCCACTCCAGCCCTGCCTGGGCTGCCCATCTCTGGCCAGTGGTGCTGGGTAGGCTTCCAGCCATGTGAGGATGTAGAGATGAGGGGTCGTGGGCTCAAGTTCAAGGGCAATGGAATGGGGGAACACTGTGCAGGCAGAGTTTGCTGCTGCCCGGTGAGCCCCTGCCCTGGGCTGGGTGCAGGAGCTGTGCATAGGGCCTGCACTGGGGGGGGTTCAGGTAGTGCCTATGGCCCCCATTTGTGCAATTCTGTTTCCTAACTGCCCCCCAAGCCCCAGCCCTGTGTGCTGTGGGGTCCTACAAGCTTTTCTAGAGAGCAGTGCTAAGTTCAGCTCCATTCCCAGGGCTTGGGGGCTAAAGGGCAGCTCCGCAATCCCGATTTGTGGGGTTTCCTGAAGTTGGACCACGGTCTGTAAGCACAATATTGCATGGGTTTGCTTTAAAGAATAGCTAGCCTTCTGTGTGCGATGGAGAGGGAAGGTGCAACCTGACCTCCCGATGTGGGAAGCACAGTAACGCTATTCCTGACATCAGGATTCCAGTTTATGTTCCGTTGAAGCTAAGAAACAGGATCTAGTGTGACTTCCAGGGCGTGCAGCTCCAGGGCCTGCTGCTGTTCTCTGTTAGCTCACCCTTTCCACTCCTCGCCATCAGCATTTGCTCTTGCTGGTCGTTCTCCTTGCCTCACGAGGGGCCTTTCTGGCAGGAGATGCTCCCAGGCAGAGGCTGGGGCTCCTCAGGTGCGAACCTCCCCACGGAGGAAGGAGAGCGGCTGCTGCCACCTCGTGGAACGCTGCTCTGCCCGGGCCCAACGCCCCAGCCTGAGGGCTGCTGTGGCCACCAGCTCTGGCCTCCATCACCTCCATGGGGACGGAAACAGGCTCACGCCTCCCTCCTTCTCTTTCTGGCAAGCAGCAGATGGAGCTGGGATGCACAGCTCCATTCAGGCCATTCACACGTCTCCATCAGTGGCAGAGCTTTGCCCATACATCCGCAACATCCCAACCTGGACAAAAGATGGGAGCTCAGCCTGGTCACAGTTTGCTGCCCCAACACACAAAAGGCAACAGCAGACTTGCTTTAAAACAACACCCTTATTAGGCACAGGTTAGTCTTTGCCCAAGGGGCTGCTTTGAATTAGCTGTGCTGCAAGATGCTCCCTCCTGCTCCAAAACGTGATCCCTGGCTGGGCTGGATCAGGCACCTGCTCTGCACCAGTCCCCACCGCAGCCATGGGCCACCCTGCCTACACAGGCACCCCCCAGCAGAGATTGCTCGTGCCATATCCTGCTCCCCTCCCGCTAGGCAAGCCAGGGATGCTGCATTCATTTTCCCTCCCAAAGACCACATCTGAAATAAATGCCCTCCCATAGCTCCTCTCAGGTATTTACTTGGATTTATCAGGATATCCCAACCTTTGGCTTTCAGCATTTGGGCTGAAGCTCTTTAGGAACCCAGGCTGCACCAACCTGTGACAGTTTAGCAAGGATTAAACATTTGAAGCTGGATTTCTTAAATCCAGTAGTGCCTGGATCAGTTCTTGCCCATGTGCCTTCGGGCTCCAAGTTATTAACCTCCTGTTTTAAATAACAAGCAACAGAAATAAAGAGGGCAGACAGGGGAGGGTGAGCATACATACTGTATAGGCAAGAAGAAGGTGATGTATCAGACAGTACATTCAACACACTGCTCATAAGCATAATTAAAACTGGCTGGGACACGGAAAACGAAACCCACCCAGAAGATTGATGCTGATGGTACCTCTGTAAATCACTGGCTTGCTGGAGAAGGCCCTGCTCTTAGAGAGGTGTGTGCACTGACTAGCCCTGAACTCCAAGTCAGTTCTGAGCAGTGGAAATGCCCATGAGAAGGTTCCTGCCTTTGAAACCCAGGGCACCTCCAACTGCAGAGCTCCAGCACCTGCTCCCTGCCTGCTGCCATGGAAAGTGGGGAGCTGGAGCAAAGCTGTACCTAATTAGGAAAGCAGCAATCCCATGGTGGGGAGGTGAAGGTGGGGATGCAGTGTGGAGCTGACACTGGTGAGGCTCTTTCCAGAGGGAACCTCGCCATCCTGTTGCACAGGGACAGAGGGTTTAGCTCCAGCTTCTGCCAGCCATGCTCTGCAACAGCCCAAGTCCTTAAACAGGAGACCTTACAATACCCACAGCAATAAACAGGAACAGCAGATTCCCAGCCTAGCACAACTGCGTTACTCCAGAGGCGTATGTTATGGAGTGTTTAACTGTTCTGTAAATACTGAACCCATAGAAACCAGCACGAGGGCAAGTGCTACTTAAATAACCTTTTATCACCTCTGCTCCCTAAGAGTATTCCCAGTGCCACAAACAGGCTGGATGCTTAGCAGACACAGCCCAGATCCCTGGGAAGGCAGGCAGAGCACTCAGGAGTTACAGCATGGCCAGCGCAAACCAAGGGCCTGCTTTAAAAAGCTGGGAGATCTCTGATGAGCTTTCTGGGTATAGGGGCCCATGCCTGGATTTTACAGGTCCAAACTTTAGGGCATTTGGAGAAGCAGCAGGCTGGAAGCTAGCTAGCTATATCTATCTATCTATCTATCTATCTATCTATCTATCTATCTATCTATCTATCTATCATCTATCTCACCCAGGGCAATCACAGTTCATCTTCACAGTGGCAGCTGAAACAGGGATCACACAGAAGACAACTCAGAGCAACAAGGACTCCTGTGCCTGAAGCCAGTTCTTGCTTTTAAAAAAGCTGAAGATAAAACAAGCTATCAACACCTTTTCACTTAATTATCACCTACACACCCTGGTACATCCTTTACAGCCATGCCCAACATGGGGTTACTCTTCACTTTAAACAAGTGCTGCCACACTAGCCTGCTCAAAACAGTTGTGCTGGCTGCTGTCCACAACCCATCCTGGTGTACTTCCACAGAGGGCTCCTTCTCTGCATTTCAATTCAGAACAGCAAGTGCTTTATAATTGTGGATGCCAGCATCCCAAGGGTGGGCAAGGCAAGCACAGCAGCCCACAGGCAGCAAACAGCCATGAAAACCCTCGTGCTTTTTATGTTCCTACTTTACAAGGGCAGCCCCTTGCTCAAACACGCCTGTATCACAGCCCTCCACAGCCTGTTCCTGGCAGTCCTGGACTGAGAATTTAAAGTTGGCTAATCCTGTCCACCACAAGGTCAATTAACTGGCAATGCTGTGACATGAAGTAAACATTAGAAGGCTCTCTTCTGTCTCTATCCCTGTTTCTCCCACAAAGAAACAACAAACCCCAAAACCAAACACGGCTGAGGAGCAGTGCAATGAGCAACTCTTTCAGTAGGTGGAATTAATTCCTTGCATTACTAGTACGTGCTGCACGGACAACAAACACTGATCATCTGAAGGGAACATCAGGGGGAAAAACATCGAATGTCACAGTCATTTGTGGGCTGGAAGTGACTTAAGACACAGTCAGCATAAATCATCGCTCCAAGAGACAGTTTCATTTTTCTCTGTAGTTCCACCTTTCTGTTTCTGTGGTCTTTGGGGTTACAGCCCTGCCAGTTTCCCTGCATTTCCCAATGCACACTACAGGCTGCTCAAAGACCCACAATAATAAATCAGCAGTTCTCCTAGGAAGCAAAACTACTCAGAAGGAAACACAAAAGACTGGAAGGAAGAGAAACAAACACAAGACACATTCAAAAAGGTTAACTTAAACGTTTTAGTTGAAAACCACAAAAGTTACCACAGACATTTGAGCTCTCAACAAGGATCAAAGCTTTGAATGCTCTATCTCAGCTATTTAGTGGAACCAGATGATAGTATGGCCACACTGCCCTGCACGCACCTTCTCCAGGTCTCACACTTGGTTTCTGGGCCTGATCTCCAGCAAGCAGTATAACAAGAGATGGGATGCACCAAGAGAAGAGGCAAATCCTGCACAGCTACTTCTGTTTGCACACTGTGAGATAAAAGAAATGCCTCAGAAGAAAAAACCAGCAAAAGACATGTAAAATCAGCACAAGGCAACAGAGCATGCATATTGAACATGAGTGAACAAGGACACAACATGGAAAGCAGAGAACAACAGGAGAACAGGAAGAAACAAATAACCACCTGTGTGAACTCTGGCCTGTGACACCCTAGTGTCATCATCAAAGCACAACATCAACCACCCTAGGATTTCACCTTCAGTACTTTAAATTAATCCTTATCTACCTTCTGCTGTAACACAGAGGCTTTCAAACTTGTATACGGTCGAGACAAAAAACACTACCCAAACAGCTAGGAAGTCTCAACTTCCCTCCCTCCAAACACATAAAGGCAAAGAGGGTGAAGCTTCCCATATAAACTGAGCAAAGAGGCAAACACTGGTGGTCATTACAGCTCTACTGAGGTGAGCCCTCAAGGCAGTCAGACAGGAAAGTCGTACAGAGGCTGCTGTAATAGGTGGGATATGCCCGCATGTGGCTAACATGAGCTGAATATGCAAAGTCCACAGCTTTCACGGAGACACCAAGCTGCTGACGGGCATCAGCCATGGCCTTCACTTCGCTGGCCTTGATGATGGCATCGGCTTGGGAATAGAGGTAAAGCTCAGGCCACCGTGAGGGTGCTTTCAGCAGCACATCATAATGGCTCTTGTGGATGAAGCGGGTCAGTGGGTACAGCAAGATTCGCAGCACAGCAGCTGTGGCAGCAAAAGTAAGTAAGAGGAAATACTTGAGCAGCACATTCCTGGACACCAGGATTGTTGCAAAGGCACGAAGGGCTCCTCTCAGGTTTCTTCTGCCAGGGGCACTATCAAAAATGGTGCCTACTACTTTGAGGTCTTTAAATTGCTTGTGCGAGTGGAGCATTTCCATGATGTAGCGGTACAGCATGACACCACCGTTGCTGAAAACATGGAAAAGAACCGGTCTGTTCTCAACGCTGTATTCAAAGAGTAGCTCCAGAAGTCGCTTGGCTGGCGCCTGGAGGGATCTGATGCCACAGGTCTCAGAGAAGAATACCATTTTCCATGGAGCCGTGTAGCGGATGACAGTGCACCCCTAAGAAGAACAGAAAGAGGCCCCACACATGTTTAGGCTGTGAGTAAATTACATGGAGTAGGCAAGCATCAACACAACATGAAAATTTGGGACAGGTTTCCAACAGGAACTACAGTGCCAGAAGGAAGTCTTCAGTATCTGCAGCGAAGCACCAATATGAATAGGATTATAGTAATCATAACAGCACACAGTATTAACAAAAGGTTTATGTGGTACCAGAGGACTGGATTTGATAATATTTTAAATCCTTTCAGCTCTTGTGCCATCTGGCTCAGCCCCTATGGACATTTCACCCAAGCTTTTACAGGTGTCAGTCTTCACCCAGGAAGAGAAAGCCATCTCTCTGATTCACAAACCATAAGTATCAGCCATTTGGGTAAGAGGAGACTGCTCTGGTACACATCTAGTTCTTGATATTGAAACTCAAGAAGGATGAAGAACTTCTCCCTGTCTTTGGGTAGTATTTGTTTGCAGCTGTCTCCAAGGCTCACCCACAATAAACATTGACATGATTTTCATAAGACCTTTTGAAGTGCTCCAGCTGTACAAATGAAGAGCAGTGCTTCAGAGATTCAGAACGCCTGACCAACTGCCTTTACAGTTAAGGTCTTGCATTTAGGTGTAGATTGGGAAACAGGATCTTGGAGGAGTTTCTAAATAAAGCAGATGGCACTACATTTATAAATGCTTTAGGTCTTTTCTACACCTAAACTCACTAACATAACACACTGACAAACACAAGCCAGCCCTCTGGTCCAGAGCTTCATAAGCAGTGAACACCAAAGAAGGGGATATCAAGTTCTTAAATCAAAGTCTTCTATACAGTCCTACCATGGCTGTAGCCACTTCCTTGCTAGGGAGCCAAGAAACCCCTTTCTCTCCTTTCCCATTTGTGTTATCTTTCTGACAGAAAAGCATGTTTTCAAAAGTTATGCTGCCATGTAACATGCTCCCCATCTGCTCAGCAGCATTTCTTAGTCACAAAATTCACTTCACAATTAATTCTTCACTAGAACAAGGCAATTAATGACTCTTGCACTAGATTACACATTAACAATAATCTTGTTAATGTACAAACTTTACCATCTATAGCTGAAACAGATCTGGGTAAATACTGGATCTACAAGCTGGGGTCACTCCAGTAAAATACAGTATTAGAAAATATTATACCTTAGGGAACTAGCAATTAGACAGACCTCTCTAGCTCAAACACAAGGAGCTCCCAATGAGCAGGTATGATTATTACAGGATGCCTGTTTCACAGACAGGGTAAAATGAATTTGCATTACAATATTTAGATGATTCATCATCACAGGAAGGAAAAGCCAAACAAATGACAGACACTGATGGGCTCTGTCAACCCTCAGCCTGGCCTCACCAAGTGACCCATTAGGAAGCCATAAACCCATAATCTTTCCCCATGTTTACCTGTTTGGAAAGCTAACATAGTTCATATCATTCCTGAGTAACTTCAAAAGCCTCAAAATACTCCAGTGACTCACACAAGTTTCTGAGGCAGTAGTTTTGTCTCAGCTGCACACACACAGCTGATGACATCAGCCACTGTTCAGTAGCACTGCCTGGGCTCCAAGAGACAAGGAGTTTCCAATGACAACAGAATTTGCCACTCGCTCCCAATGACTCTTCAGACTAAGAGAGGCTCTAGAGTGATTTCACCAACATGCACAAAAAGAGGCAGCTTGTCAGAGAGCTGCATGACTGTCATGAAAATACGAATCAGGTACTCACCTTCTGGCTGTAGATTGCGCTGTATTTGGCCAGGTATCTGTCCTGGCAGCCTGCCCAACCCAGGAGGATCACCACAGGCTGACTGTCTGCATGGCCTCCCTTGGAACTGCTTTCTGAAACAAACCACAAGATTTCAAACGACCGTCCTCTCATCTAGCAGAATCAGAACTTACATCAACTTGCTTAAAAAGTTTAAAGGTAATGGTGAACCGGGTATTAGCTTAATTTCTCCGTCAGTTATGCACACTGCCCCATCCCAGTTTCACTACATGGACTTGCAGCAGTTTCAATCCCTGCAGCTTCCCAAAGCTCTCCACTGATGAATAACCAGCAGCGTGCAGATCACTACGGGGAGCACAGACCCCCACTCGCACCTCCTAGGGGCTGGGGAGGCATCAGAGACCACTTACAGGGGGGGATATGTCCTGCACTACCCTCCACAAACGACCAGACACCTGCTACACAAGTGTCCCCACGGCTCCCACCCCTCCGTACCCCGACAGCTCCTCCAGGTCCGATCCCCAACGTCCACGCTCAGAAGCCCCCCAGGCCCTTCTGTCACTGGGGTCCCCCTGGTCCCCCCGCCTCCCCCGGCTCCAGGCCCGCTGTCCCCGTCCCTCACCGCAGCCGTCCCCCGGTGCCAGCTCCACCACCGCCTCCTCCATCCCGCTGGCGACCGCGTCCACGAGCTCCTATCTCCCACCCCACCGGCGCTTCCGTTGTCCCGCACAGGAAGCCCCGCCCCGGCCTGCCCCGCAGCCAATGGGAAGGCGAAGCGCCCACCCCGCCTCACACTCAGTCCCGTCCCCTCCCCGCCTCCCATTCCCTTAGCAACGCGCCCTTAGCACCCGGCGTGGAAGGCCCGCCCACTGTGGTGTAAACTCGCCCTCCCATTGGACAGGAGGGATAAAAGCGGGTCGTGATTGGCTCGACTGGGTGTCAGTTATTGGGGAGGTATCCGCCCGCTCAGGGAAGGTGATGGGGAGTGAGGGGCCGGGGCGGGCGCTGCCGTTGTGGGGTGTAGGGCCTGGAAGGATCGGGATGAGGAGGAATGTAGGGACTGGAGATCGGAACACGGTCAGAGGGGCTGGGGGATAGGTTAGAAATGGGGGTTTGAGGGGGTTGCTGGTCCTGAGCTGGGCGTTTGGGTCTGGGGGAGCCCCTGGGGACAGGGAGTGTGTGAGAGACTGTAGGGCCTGAGGTGGTTTTGGGGTGTAGTTGGGCTGGGTCAGGCCTGGAGTGGGGAATGTCGAGGCTGCAGTGGATTAGGGCAGGTAGGAGCTGGGTTCTATGGAGGGGTCAGTGCAGGGCCTGGCTGGGGGTGAGGGGAGTGCATTAGTTAGGTTTGGGGTGGTAGCTGAGGTTAACAGTGGTGCTGGGAGGCAGGACGTGTAGTGAGAGAGGGGCCAGTGGGACTGTGGCTGGATAGGGGTTAGGTGGAAGGCATTGGGGTGTACTGAGGAAGGTGTAATGTGTATGAGGAGGGTTGTGGAAGACTTGAGGTGTGGCAGGAGGGGGTGAAACCTGCTAGGGAAATACAAGCTCTAAGTTTTGCTTGAGGCTGGGCACAATCCGAGTGTTGCAAGATGCAAAGGTAATGCCAAATCACCCTCACTCTGTCCTTCCATGAGTTCAAGGCTGTCAGTCCCTGGCACCTCACACTCCCACTGAGGCTGATGCAACACCACGCTGTCTTTTGATCTCAATCTGATGATTTAGCAGCACTCTGGATGTTAAGAACTGCTGAATTGCTAAAGCCAGTTGCTAAATCACTTGTCCTTTTCTTGGCAGCAATAAAGCTCTGCCCTGACCCAGCCTTGGTTTGGTTATTAGGTCCAGTGGACTGGGGTGGCAGCCCAGCACTGTTGAGAGCAGAGTCTGAAGCCAGTTACATGCTGATGCTAGCAGTGACAAACGACTCAGGCAAGTCATTTAACTTCCCATATGTATCCATCTGTATGTTCCCATATGTAAAATAGTCATCATAAAAGTATTCATGTACGTTTTCAAGGTACTTTGTAATATCGGCTTAAAGACTACTCTGTCAGCAGATGCTGTTATTATAGCAACCAGGGACTGATACCACTGTGTCCTCAGAAGCCTCATGTTATTGTTTCCAACTCTTTTTTTTTTGCCATTGATTCATAGGCAAGCCCTATGCATGCCTGAAATCCTCACGTCTAGAGGCTGGTGCTGGTATTTCTGAATAGTGGAGGGCTTAGTGCAGCTTTATAATAAAAACAGGATAGCATTACACCACCAGCGTCTTCAGCATAAATATGGAAACGTTAATTTAGAACCAATTTTGGGATGTTTCAGACTGTAAAGTTCTTTTAACTAGATCCCTGTTGAGGACAGAGGAGCACTTTATGGGACTGTAAATTTCATGCAAACAGTCGCTGTGAAATACAGGTTCCCCATACACTCTAGCTGTTCTCTCAATATCAATCATATGCCTTGCAAGTAACGTTTCACAAATATTCTGTAAATCACAGGAAAATGCTCACAGTAATGTGAAATATGACTTTCACTTGACTGTTTCACCAGAGGCCCCTAACAGGCCATTCTCCTGTCAGCACTAACATTTGTTATGGCTAATAACATTTTCAATCACAACTATTTGGGGAAAATGGATTTATTTTAAACCTGCTTCCCTGCAAAGGAGATCCCTGCCAAGGACACAGGCTCCTTACAGAGCACAGACCGTTAATTCCCAAAGGAGATTTCACCTCATCTTAGTTCTCAAACATTGCTTCTTAGAGAGCTTTTGGAAGACTTTGTTTGTTTGTTTTTAGGGACTGTTTTCAGGTACTGAGGTTCGTGTTCACCTCCTGGTCATTGCTTTCAGTCTGATTGAGGTAATAGGAATAGAAAGATACTTTTCAGCAGCTTGGGGGTATTCTGGAACTGATACAGAATTTTGCTGCAGATTCTAGGGAAAAAAAAGCTTAAGAACTTTGTGGATAGGAAATTGGTAATCTTGGTAACTTACATTACATTGAAAGAGACTTCTTATTCTGAAACCTGAAGATTTTGTGTCATTTTATCTTTTTTTTCCTCCTAAACCACACTTTACATAGAACCTAAAATGGTTCTTTTCTTACATAGGAAGTTCAAGAACAGTATAAGAAAGGGCATGAATTCCTTTCTTCTCAAGCATGTTGCTACGCCTTGATGGAGGACAGCATACCTGTGTTAACGCAGATATCTGTGACCTCATCCCTCTTTCTGCACCTGTTTGTGTACACAGACACTGGTGTTTAACTCCTTGAGGTTGGTCAGTCTCTTGAGGCCAAACACATACACATCAGTGGAATTCTCATCTACCTGAATGGAGAACTTAATCCTCTAATGTCTCATTCCTCTACAAACTGTACCTTCACAATTGTCAAGTTGGACTAAGGGGTATACCATACTGAACAAAAAGTGTGCCAAAGAATTTGGGTATATTATGGATTGCTTTATTTAACACCTGTATGAAGGGATGGAAGGAAGTGCAGGCAAGGAATATTTCTGGACTTTCTGTCTTCTTGTCTATAGTTCTTATAATGTTAAGTTTCCTTAGATTGTTTAAAAACATGCCATAGCAATTAGCTAAGTAAAAAACACAGCAAATATCTGTCATGCCAAAGGGTCCCAAACTGCTCTCCCACTGACAAGACCAAGCACATCTTACTGGAGTGGATGTGGACCCAGTCCAAGTGACTGTCACTGCATCACACAAATGAGGGCACGCTGCGCTGCTGTGCTAACAGGCATTTACAGCCCCCTTGACCCTGTCACTCCCCATAAATCCATACCTATTTGTGATCTCATTTCACCCTAGTTATTCTGTGGCAGGTCAGATATGGGATGCAGTTTTCATATCATGAGGCTAGTGAGAAACCAAGGCTGGGCTAACGGGTAACATCAAAATGACTTTATTAATAGAGCAGAGAAGAGAGCTCCTGTGGTGAAGCCACCTGCCCTGGAAAATAATCTCAAGTCTGTTGCAAATTCATTGTGCAGCTTCAGACACACCAGAACTCTCCTTTTGCCTCAGGTTTTCTATCTATGAAATTAGTATAAAGGATAATGAGATTAAATTAATGGTTAGTAAATGTTTTAAACTTAAATGATTCTATATTATTTGCCAGAGATTTTAAATCTGATTTTGGTAGAAACTCCTTAGTACAGACTTGTTCTGTCTTCTAAGCCGTTTTTTAACTTGTTTCTGACTTTTCTCTAAGCAGAAGAGATCATGACTTCTGTCAGAGAGCAGGAAGCCACCAGGAGGCTCATGGTTTTCTTGTAGGAATGGGATATTGCACAAAGCCACACACTGGACAACTTCATTAAAGCAATGACAGCACGACAGAACCAGAACTGGAGCTGGAGTTCTCCCAGGGAGCCAGCTTGTTTCTGGCTCACCTAGCAGCATGGCTCAGGATGATGTATCTGCTTCCGTGGAGGTGGCAGTGGGATGGAGAGGAGGAGAAAGTTCTCCACCAAAATATTGTTTAAAGAGTAAGCTTCTGTATAGAGACACCCATATCCAGCTGTGTTCTGCAGGGTTAAATATCCCTGTCTATCTAAAGATGGAACTAAAGGGAGAGCCATGTAACCTGTCTTTCAGGGACCTAGAATTAGTGGGTTTTCTCATATTGGGATGAGGGGAAGGTCCATGCACTCTCACATGAGTAAGTAGGCAATTCAGACCTCCACACCACCAAAGGAAGTCTGTGGGACACCACAGTGGCCTGCAGACCTGTCCTTAACCCTGTCAACAGCTACATGTACAGCACATGCCTCAGCAAGCTGCTCAGGTCCATTAGCATCTTTCTATCTGCTGCAAGCAGGTAAGTATGAGATGTCACTGTATCAGAGGCGCATGGGGAAGGCACACAAGGGTGAGCAGATAAAGCAACAAGTTGTTGGACATGTTTTGTGAGAGCTGTGTAAGAATTTCAGGCAAGGCAAGCCTCAGTGAGGCTTCTGGTAGGAATTTCAAATGCTCTCCAAACCAAATCCACTGCTTATGCACATCTCCAGAGCCATCGGGTCATTGACACAATGTGGAATGAGAGTGGTGAGAGTCTGAGTGCAGAGATGGAGCCTTCTCTGCCTGTGGTTCTGAAATGAGCACAGGGTAAAACAGGAGCTGGTGACCTGCTGGCAGCAAAGCATCCTGTTGGCAGGCATCTGCCTCTGCATTCCAGGCTAAGCCTTCTGGTGTTCCCTGCCCAGAGGCACTTGCACTCCAAGGCAGGAGGTGATGGTTCCTGGGAGCATGATGCAGTGACAGAGGAAGTAGGTGATGCTTTTGGCTTTGTTCCCCTATCCTTGCAGACACAGATACCTTATCGAATTCCTGACATCAGAGGTGTCTTGATTCTCCCAGAAATGCTAGGCCTGAACTACCACAAAGAAGAGGACAAGAGGGAGTCTGTAAAGCTGCTGCAGCTCATCACAAATGCTGGCAGGAAGTATAAGGAGCTCATCTGTGAAAGCTACGGTAGGCAGTGTGTACATATGTGCTTGTTCCTAGTTCAGACAAGGATGTTATCCTGTGACCTCTAGCCTCTGGGGCTGCTGGAGGTGCTGAGCCATTGCCTTCCCTCCCCCTGCTGATGGCAGATGCCCCAGTGTTCTGCTAGAAGGAGTTCAGAGTTTTGGCTGTTGTTGAGCTATCACATTTCATCCCCTCTCTGTTTGTACTGAGCTTGCTTTCTTTACACTTATTTCTTTTGATGTGATATTGCTGTCCTCCTGGTTGCACCTGCTTCAGTTCAAACCCATGAAACAGTTTCCCTTCTTACCTGCAGCATTCACCTACTGCAAACATTCTCACACTTCCTTCCCCTCTTGAGGTGGGAGGGGTTTGCAGTTTGTACCTTGGCCGGCTGAACATGAGCCAGCTTCTGCCCAGGCATCCTGGCCTGTATCAGCAATAGTGTGGTAAGCAGGACTAGGGAAGTGATCATCCCCTTGGTGAGTGATCATCAGCACTTGTGAAACTGCACCTCAAACACTGTGTTCAGCTCTCGGCCATTCACTACAAGAGAGATACTGAGCTGCTGGAGCAGGACCAGAGAAGGGCAACAAAGCTGGTGAAATATCTGGAGCATGTCTGACAAGGAAGGGCTGAGAACAGGGGCTGTTGAGAGAAGAGAAGGCTCAGGAGGGACCTTATCTCTTCTCTACCTGAAAGAAGAATGGAGAGGAGGTGGCTGGTCTGTTCTCCCAAGTAACAAGTGATGGGGCAAGAGGTAACAGTCTCAAGCTGCACCAGGGAAGGTTTAGACTGGATAATTTCTTCATGGAAAGGGTGGTCAGGCATTGGAACAGTCTGCCCAGGGCAGTGGTGGAGTCACCCTCCCTGGAATTGTTCACAAACCATGTAGATGAGGCCATTATTGACATGGTTGAGTGGTGGACTTGGCAGTCCTAGGGTGGAGGTTGAGCTTGATGATCTTAAAGGTCTTTTCCAACTGAGTTGATCCTATGGTTTTGAAAGAACATTACAACAGGTTTGGTTTTAAGTTTTCCCGGGCAGCAGAAGCCAAACCCTGTTAGCCATTCTGGAGCTCAGATTCCATTGTCAGAGGCCATGAAGTGAAGCCTGCCATCACAGAGAGACAAAGACACAAGATCCTTAGTGCCAGGCTCTGTTTGTGTAAATGCCTGTGGAAGTGCCTTGGCCACATACTCCAGTTAGAACTTTGCCAGCTGGTTTTCCAAACAAAGAACTTTTCTTGGCGTCCCCAAGCCATATTTTGAGTGGGATGTGGTGCTGGGTTCCCTCTGGGGTGACAGTGGAACAGCTGAGGTGGGTGATCCAGGCTCATGCAGGCACATGAGTTGGTGTCTCTCTTTACACAGGAGTGCAATCCCTTGACAAGTTCTTGGCCACTTCCAACTCAGCAGAGTCTCAAGAAGACACACAGATTCTGCTGGACTCTCCAAGTCTATAAAGGCCTCATTGCTGTGCTGCCGTGTGCCTCCCCCTGAGCCCAGCAGCTGGCTCTGCAGACACTGCAGGTCATGCAGGTAGGTCATGGCTAAAGGCAAATGTTAACTTCCCTATCTGCCCTTCCTGCCCTGGCAGGAGCTGGGATTGCCTTCTTGGCATCAGGGATGGAAGAGGACAGCCTGGAATACGGTGTGAACATTGTCCCTGTCACTCTGCTTTCCCCCGCAGGACGTGGTGGGAGAAGCACCCACGGCAGTGGTGGAGCCGGTGCTGGGTGTGCTGCGTTCCACACACCTGTGGGTCCAGCACGAAGGTAGGACCCGTCTAACACCCCTGGGCAGGGGGTGGGGTGCCTGGGGGAGGCTGTGGCCATCTGCAGGCCGGGAAGGTGGGGTGGGGATGTGCGTAAGGGCGGCTTGGGCAGGGGATGGGATGCCTCAGCCCGTGCAGCACCGGGACCACACGGGCGGGCGGATCATCCCCACTGTGACTCAGGTTGCTCGTTAGCATGCGGCTCATTAGCATCGCTATCGTTTGCATACCCAGGGTGCACTGCGGACCGGCTCCGCGGCCCCGTTAAAGTTCTCCGTTCCCGCGGGGCCGCCGCTATCCGGGTGCGGGGCATTGCCCGAGTACGCCGTAAGGGGCCGATGAACCATAGCGGCGGGGACCGGGCGGGAGTAGCGGGGTCACCATGTGCTACGGAGTGACAACCGGGGAAGGCTACGTGTGCGTGGGGGCTTGAGGGTATACTCCGGTTTCTCTTCAGACCGCATAAATCTTTCGCCTTTTACTAAAGATTTCCGTGGAGAGGAACAAGTACGAGTGTCGAAGAATTTTTTGAGGCTCCATTTCGGTGGAGCTGACCCTATTCTGGTTAAAAGAAAGAATTAAAGCGTTTCTATTGCTAACCTCAGGATGCCATCCAATTCTTCTCTCAGATCCCCGAACTGCTCGCAGAGCAGGATGTGCCGCTGGCACCCCACTTCCCTTATTGCTCTATAGCGGTTGGTGCCTCCTCCAGCCCTACCCGGCCCCGGGACCCGCCGTACCCCGAGCTCCGGGGCTGATCGCACACCCCCAGCATGGCAGGGGCGGCCGTGTGCGTCCCGGAGCACGCCGGGAGTTGTAGGCAGCGCAGAGCACGCTGGGAGATGTAGTCCCTCTGCCGGCGTCTCCCGGTAGGCCCCGCGGCACGGCGGCGCGCGGGGTTTAAATTGGCGGCGGTTGCCCTGCTCTGGGTTCGCTGTGGGGCCGAGGAGCGCCGCCGCCAAGGAGCCGCTCGCTGTCGCCGTGCCCGCACCATGGACT
>JBAFWW010036404.1:22158-44052 GCA_036873685.1 Agapornis canus
CCGGGAGCAGGCGATCGGGTGTTGCCCTGAGCTGTGGGTGGCGGGGCCGGCGGGCGGTGGTGGCTGGGGACGGATGGGAGCCATACTCCAGTTTCTCTTCAGAGCGCATAAATCTTTCGCCTTTTACTAAAGATTTCCGTGGAGAGGAACAAATACGAGTGTCGAGGAATTTTTTGAGGCTCCAGTTCGGTGGAGCTGACCCTGTTGTGGTGAAAAGCAGATCGAATGCTTCAGTACCTGTTAGACCCCGGTGTTTTACCAGCGACCCGACCTCGGGGTGGGTGATTCCTCCCGTACCGAGATCCCTGCCTTCACCCTCCCCTCCAGCCGCTGAAGGTCCTCATGGCCCATCAGGTCCGCCCAGCGCTGCTGGAAGGCCTCGTGGCATTCTGACAGCATCCTGCATGGAGGAGACCGCCGCAGGTCCACAGCAGGAAGCAGCCTGCCAGGGCGCTTCCTCTGGGCGCCTCAGCTCCTCATGCAGGGCTCAGCCATCACCCTGACTTGTAGGGGAGAGGCTCTTAGCAGGCATCATGCACACAGAGCCTTGCACGGTGCTACATACGATACTGTACGCATAGGGCATGCCTAAGGTGCGTTTCCTGAAAATCTACATGCTCCTTTCATGTTAGCAGTGTGACTCGACCACCCCTCCCTTCAAACGTCTTAGAAGGGTTTCAAAAGCATCATGCTCCCCTTCCTAATGTTCCTCATGCAGACCCAGCCACGCTTGACCTGAACCCAAGCAGGCGTATACTCAGCAGGCAGGTGCTGCAAAAATCATTAGGTAAGAAACTACAGGAGCACTATAGGTACCTTAGAGAAGAGGCATCCTTTGAGTAGAAAAGGACATCAGTCACCCAGTGGAAGAAGATAGTGCCTATGACTGACTACAGACTAACGAAAATCGGTCAATTCCGTATGACTTTCCTGCAGCGCCCACAAGATAGTGCTATTGGAACACTTTTCGTGCAAAAGCATGTGACAGAAAACTCTTGGTGGGTAGGAAGATGCGGGACTGTTTTCCAGGGATGTGCTCATGGATGTGATATGTTGGTGGTATTTGAGTCCTAGTTCGTTATGATTACACAAGAATCTCGCTGGGCTTTTGTACACACCTGGAAGCTCCTGCCAATCATTAAACAATAATATCTCTGGCAAGATCATGTGTTAAATGATCACTGTGCCACACACAGCCAAACATTTCTTGTTTGACTCTCCTGTCTGTTGGTATCACTGGGGTAAGGCAAGAACATACCATTGGCCATTGAGGTCGCCCCAAGAGGCACAGCCTCAATTTGTTGCATGCTTGCTCCCACACACAAAGCGAGGGCTGATGGTCTGTCTCATTGCAGTGTCTTAGCCAAGGAGGCAGCAGAGGTGGCTGAGGAGCTGATCCAGATGAAGGTGGCTGCTGTGAGGAACCTGGATCATGTGGTCAGCCAGAGATATGCCAGCATCGACCTGGAGGTGAGCATGGTGGGACATCATAGCCTGGGGTCTGCTCCCAGAGCACCTGAAGAGGAAGGCTCCCTACACTGCTTTGGGGTTTCACGTTGGTTAGTTGGGGTTTCTGCCTAAGCACAGCAGGAAGGCTTATTCACAAAGGCAGGAGTGACACTGCCTTTAGGGAAGAGCTGTATTTCCACTCCTGCCACTCACTGCACACAGGATACTGGGAAGCCAAATCTGGCCCTCACACCTCTGTTCTAGCCCCAGTCTTGCTGTGGGTCACAAGCACACAGAGCTAAGGGGCTAACCAAGACAATTTGCCTGGAGAAAGGCTATTTTCCCCTGCTGGTGCTGGCCTGCCTCAGCACAGCTCTGCCTGTGTAACAGTGCAGCGAAGGACAGTGCAGTCAGCAGCTGGGAAAGGCTGAATAAGCAATGGCTGAAACCAGGCTGCTCAGCTTCCTGGTGCAAGCAGGCGCAAACAACACAGCAGGATGAGCTTCCTCACAACTACCACACTTGAACACAGTGTAATACTTTCAAACATCCTCCTTCTGTCAGTGAAGGTGGGAACTGGCACTGGGGAACAAGGTGAGGCTTGAGTAAGGACCCACAGGTTTCTCTTGCTATGTTCATGAAGTGCCACTTGTAGTAGCACCAGCAATAAAGGAGGCAGTCAGGGACTCACTGGCATAGGACACATGCTGAAGCCATATCATCACTACAGCTCTACCCTCTATACCCACACTCACAACCCTTCTCCCTACACATCAACTGTTCCATTGCAGTATTTTGTCCACACATTTCCCTTTGTGCACTAGGGCACACACTGTTCCAGTACTTCATGTAAGCATGTCTCCCCTATGGGGATTTTTAGTGGCCCCAGGCCCTTGGTCTGTTTTGTAGGGATGTAGGGTCTGGATTTCACAGGGAAAAGCCTGTTAGTAGATGGTACTTTTCACAAGAAATAGTCTTACATGAGAGCCCAGAACTAAGAGCCCTTTTGAGAAGCATTCACTTTCAGTCCCAGCATTCAGAAGATAATTGCTCTTCAAGACAGAGCAAGGAGGGATCTTAGATCTTCTGTGAAGTGACTTGAACTCCTACAAGTCAAGTCGCTCCTGCCTGGCTATAGAGATTAGTAACCAATGTTGGGACTAGGGAGGGAAGGTGGAACAAACCAGGGGCAACATTTACTCCTTGCACCCAGGCCCATCCTTACTCATCCCAAGACAGCACTGGAAAAGGCTGGATAATCCAAGCAACTAGTAACACCTGAATTGGAACAAGACTGCCTTCCTTTTGTCACAGCTAAAGCCCTGGTACTCTGGCTACACCATCTTAATAGGATGCAGTCAGCACCCAGGTACAAGTCAATTTTGACAGCTCAAAGAGCTCAACCCTAAACATTTGATCACAAAAATGCCCCAGCTGGGGCTGATCCTGCTTGGGTTAAAGTATCCCTTCTCTAACTGCTTGGCACTGCTGCTTGCCCACATCTCATTAACATCCTAACTCTTCTGCTACCTTTTCCAGGACAGTCCTGAGACCTGGTACACAAAACCAGATCCACTCCAGGCAGAAGTACTGGCCTCCATTGTGGTAGATATCCCTTAGAGTCATGGCAAGGATACAGTCCACAGAAGGTGTGTGCAGAGCTGCTGGGGGCATAGTCACTTAAATTACACCCTTTACTTTCAGGGGGAGAAGGTAGCAGATGAGGGTGGGGGATGTAGGGAAAGAGAGAGTAATGGTAGAAGGAGCTAACATGTTTGCAGCATGTTAGCCATGGGAAATTATGTGAAGTAAGATCCTGGGGCTATCTTCAAATCCTAAGTAAACTCCAGTGATACAAGGGAGTCTCACAGAGTCTTTCCTACTTACCTGATGCCATAAGATCTGAGCCACTTACTTCATGCTGAGCTTTACGCAGGTGCAGGATAGGTACCCTCTAAACCAGCTTCTCCCTTGCTCAGCAAGTTCTAGCCAGCAAGATGTCAAAATTGCAAGGCAAGATTTATTTTGAGAGATTTTTAAACATTACAAGTGTAAAGACTTAAAAAACCCCGCTTCACTCAAGAAAGCAGCCTCTTTACAGCACCTGTGTGTCTTCAGGGACTGTCAGACTGCACCAGAATCAGCAAGGAATATGGTTTATAGATAATTAAATCCAGGAACATTTATTTATCAAGCTTATTAAAATACCACTGTCGTATGGTTACATGCAAGTCAATTTTCTTTCTAGAAAAGCCAGACTTGCGACAATTTTGCAATGTTTCAAGCACATCTGGAAAGTTTATGTACACTAGAAAACCATACACATGTATCTAGTTCTGTGGGAACAGACCATTATCGCTTGCGAAGGGCCAAAAGAGAGGTACCTAGCAGACTCTCAGCCCCCCCTCCCCAGGCCTTGCAGGGGTGTTTCTAGCATTCTAAGCACCCTGATACCAGACCATGAAGAGGGAGATGCTGCTGTGCTCTCTACCCTCAGGCACACATGACCAGCAAACTCTGCTCTACCACATTGAAAATAGGAATGACACAAACCAAGCAAAGGTGCAAGACATACAGAGAACTGCTTGTGAATCACATTTTGCTGTATTTACTAAGGCCTTTTCCACCTCATCTGCTTGCTGGCTTGCTCCTCCAGTTGCATGGCAGCCCCCAGGGCATCCAAAGTTTCTGTGAAGGAAGATAGGAGTGACAAGGTGACTGACCTGGAAGCTGAGCTCCCTGGGCCAGCTGTCCCCCTCAGCAGGGCTCTGCCACAGAGGGAAATGGACTGGGCAATAACTGCTCAGCCAACATCAAATCCTGCCTGGTTCCACAAAGCTCTTCAGTTGTACCTGTTCAGTTCTCCTCATCAGGAGCTGCAAGCCCGCAGTTTGCAGTTCAAACTAGACGCCACTAACCCAACCATCCCAGAGGGCCAGATTTCCTCAGCCTATAAGGCAGAGAGGGCAGCAGGGCATTTACTCCTGCTATTTCGTCACCACCCTAGATGATGGTGACAGCTATGGGGCTGCATTTGAGACGGGAGGACAGTCAGGGCTGCTTACAAAAAGAGTCACTATTTCAGACTGACAGTTCACTTTGCCACAATTTTTAGCCTCATTTAAAAAACCATGACCCTCATAGGCCTGTTTTTAAGGCACAGACTATGCCAGCTGCAATGGCTGGAGTGGCAAAGTACAAGTTACTGCAATGGTGGCAGAAAGGTAGCAGTTACCAGCATAACTTCCCCTGTCCCAGCCAGGCAGTCTAAGTACACACACACACACACACACCCCATTACCATGTGTCAAACAAGCCCATGCACCTGGCCTTGCTGCCTCCCTTCCACCCCTGCTCCAAGGAAGGTGAACAGGGCTAAGGAAGCAGGCAGTTGACATCCTCCTGTGCTGAACTGGGAAGTCCCCAAACTGGGTCAGTACTGAACAGTGGAGGGATTTTGTGGTACATTTATTAATGTGCTATAGTAAGGCAAATGCATGCTAAACTGAGGTGCTGGCAGATGTAGCATCTCAGTATATGCCTGGCAGATTGATGTAAAGTGGATGGTTATCAAGGCCTGATATTCATGAAAACTGGAATGGAAAGAGAGGGTACACCCCTATGAAACCCTAGAATATGGTACCAGGACCTGTTTCTCAAAGTTTGGGTTTTGGCTAAGGCAAAAGGTAAACTATATAACTAACCTAGGTAAACAGGTTTCAGCTCATCTGCTTTTTGTGGCTATTGTGTTCTGCTCAAGGGAAGGCAGTGTTATATGGCAGTAAAAAGCAAGTGGAAGTTTCTGGCCAAAATTTTACTTGGGAAAGTGCAGACAATAGGATAGTTCAGATCTGTCTCTATGATCACCAAGGAAAGTGATTAGAATCATAAGATAAGCAGAAGAACTGGGTGCTCAAATGCCCCCTTGCACTGCTGGTGCAGTGACAGTGCTAGTCAGACAGAGGCACTAACATACCTCCAACACTCAGGAAGTTTCTTGAGCTCTCCTCTACAAAGTACTTAGCTCTGCTCACAAAGGTCTCAAGATCGTAGTCTGGCTGCTCCGTGATTCCCAAGAGGTAGTCAAGTTCAGTTGAGAGTCTCTGTTATTTACAAGGATAACAATAAGAAATTAACTGTCTGGAAACTCAATTTGTTTCCTCAAACCTGGCACATAAGTCAACAGAGCCAAGCTTCTACGGAGCAATACCAGTCAGTGCTCACTAGCAGCAAGTAGAGGTTGCTAGTTGGAGGGGAAGGGGGACTGGATGCTCACAAGCACTGAAATGCCCCAGTTTAACCAGTTGGGCAGGAGAACACAGGAAGAAGTGAGGAAAAAGTAACACCATAGTACAGCATCTTGCATTACAGCCCACAGCCTCCCCAGCAGCACTTGGCTCAAACAAGCAAGCTGCAATCAACATGCAGAAGGCAGCCTAGGCCAGGCTTGCCTCTTCCACATACCTGTTTCAGCTCTTTAAGCTGCTCTACAACCTTCTCCTCCCGTTCACTAATCTGAGTCATAGCCTCACGAAAGCTGAACATGTGGGGAGAGAGCTCTTCCTCCTCCTCCTTGCAGAGCTGCAAGAAACAGTCCAAGTAAGAACAGCAAGTTGTTCCCAGTTTAAAGATCTGTCCAACCCACTGCACACACATACATTGTATTGAGGATGCAAGCCTTCCATGTCCTCACTCTCAGTCTCCATCTGATTCTGTGTTTCACCACCTCCATTATGAGCACTTAGCTCCTTCACCCTGCAACAAAAAGATTTATCACTCAGACTGTTCTTCCAGCAGTTCCTGGTCTACAGCCTCACAGAGCAGCTACTGCAAGCAATCAGTGCTCAGCAAGAAACATTCAGCTACGCTCAAGTTCCGCATTACTCCACCCAGAACAACTCACATGGGCAGAATCTCAGAGGGCTATGAGAAAGAAAGCTGAGGTGTTTGTCTCCAGGACCATTCCTGGACACAATGCTAATTGCAGCAAAGCCTTTGACAGAAGCTGTTTTCCACATGTCAGCTTGGTTTAGCATGACCAGCTAAAAGAAGTTAGCATGGAAGGAAAAGGTTAAGGTTGATTTTTGCCCAGATACCCATTGTGCCAGAATAGATAGAGAAGAATGAAAGCCATGGCTGATAACTTGGTACAGCAACTGGGCACTTCATTCCAGTTACTAGTGTCAGTTTCAGCATAATACCCCCTTTCTTAGAGCTTGAACTTGCCCTGAACACTGGCAAAGAGCCCGATGGGCCCAACTCAAGGCTAAAATCTTACTGCGGCATGCCAAGTCAGATGTTGTACCTGTACTTTCAGGTAAGCAGGAAAAAAATACACAAAAAGGAAAAGCTGCAACTTCACTCCAGAACCAAGTCTGGGAATCTGTCAAGATTGACAGTGCTCCTGAATGCACATGACAAGCGTTACCATACACCCTTTCAGAGAGTGCAATCCTTTCCAGGAAGGAACTAGCAATGTTTTGTTAACTAAATGAAGGCAAGCTACCAAGCCTGAGATGTCATATATTAACAAAATGGTACCTCCACAACAGTCAAAGTCTTATCTTTGCTTGTCACCTTACTGGAGGGATGTAGAGAGGCATGTAAAGCAGAAACCAGGAGGCACCCACTGCTCTGACAGGTGTTCCAGCTACCAGCAAGACACCCAGGGAAGCCTGGCAATCTACCTTACCCCACAGGTAGCCAAGGTCACCTGTGGGGCACTCCACACACACTCCCACCATCTGCTTAGAGGCATTTGAGTTCTCAGGTCCTTCAGATTTCACCCAAAGTCTCCAGGGCACCATACCTTATTAGCTCATACTAAAGCCCATCAAGAACAAGGGGTTTATGCCTTCTGCAGGGCGCTATAGGAAACACATTCTTAGCACACACTTAGAGATGGGACCTAAAGTAAAGGGCATGGAGGTAATCAGGACAGGGTAAACTCCCTACAAAAACCAGGGCAGTCAAGTCCAGTATAACAGACTCCTCCTCTGAGGAAAGGAAACATTAGTCATGGTGTGATACAATCTGTTATGTCTCACACACAGAACACCCAGATCCATTTCATAAGACAGCTCTAAGATAATTTGCTCCTGACAACAAAGGTCCAAATCACCATTATTAACAAGACAAGAGAATTTGAATTTCCCAAGGTCAGATTAAAAACAACTAAAAGCACCTTCTGTGACAAGAATAAAATCCCCAAATCATAAAGGCCATTACCTGTCAGCATATCTCAGTGTGTTCAAGGTGTATTCACATGAACTCATGCCTGGAGAAATCATTGCTATCTGCAAACAGAACAGAAGACCTCAGTGACTCTCACATCTGACGTCCACTCATGTTAATGGTCCTAGACATCTCACCAGGCATCTGGGACACATTAGGGCAGAGTCAAGCCATTCTCTCATGTGCATTTTACTTTATATGTGTGGGACATGCCAGTGGCCCTGCATGCATCTTTCCACTGGCTTTGTGTACACCCACAGTGCTGCACCCCCACAGGAAGCAGAGCCCTTTGAGAGCACACCAGGCTCTACTGTACATTCACTGTACAAAAGCAACTTCTGCAGCCCTGCTTCCACCAGGGCTAGGCATAGCTCACCACTTTATCTCGGTCACCACAGGTGAGTGGAGGAGGAAACTGCATGGCTTTTTTGCCAGAGAAGTGAAGCTTCCTGCCTTTGAAGTCCCCTCATTCTGGAGGAGCACACAGTTATCCATCCAGCAAAACTGCAGAAGCCATAAGCAGTATGTGTGCCATGCACATACTCACCATACAGGTCCTTGAGTTCGTTCCTATGAAAGAGTCTCTCAGCACCTGGGTCAGCTTGCTCTCCCGGAAAGGGGTGTGAGATTTGTTCTGCCCTAAAGCTCGGATACATTCCTAATAAAAGATAAGTCTTGTGAGTGCAATAGCTTGCAGAGCTGGTTGAGAAGAGATGCAGATATCAGCCACAAGTTGCTGGTAAATCCAACAGGCTGGAGAATGGTCATCTTTATTGCTCTAAATGCTTCATAGTTTTTAAATATAACTCCAAGTCTTTGACTGCTTTGACTCTGACAGCTGGTATAATCATCATATGTAAAAAAGATGGCTTGAATGAAACTTGAAATGGCTGTAACAGTGTCTGGCCTGACAAGGCTGCACTGCTTTCCTGGAAACACTCTAAATGGAATTATATACCACTTTCAGGGTTCTTGACATACTAAACTAGGATTTTTGGGGTTGTTCTTTTCCCTTGCACTAGAAAGGAGCAGAATAGACAACCCCAGAGTTGAACAGAATTCATTAGCACTACTTGCTCCCCGAGCTATAGCTTACCTTCAAAGCCAGCAAGCTCTTATTGATCTCTGCACCTTCCATTCGCGTCTGCCGATCAGCACTAGCTGTGTCTGCACCCCTCTCATTCCCTGCCAGATCCACTAAAGAGAATTTGCCAAACAGTTTCCCTCTTCGGCGCAGCAGGATTTGGAAGCAGGCGTGTGATCGGGAAGAGCTGGCATTTGCAAATGTCTGCCCAGATGTCCTACAGCAAAGAAGCAAACAAGCATTAGAACTGTGTCCCAGACGATGCAACAGGTCCTGACAGCAACCATTCAGTCAAGTTGTTCCACCTCCTAGGCTTTATCCCACACATTGGTACTTCAAGTTTGGGTGAATTACGGAATTACTTCTGATAGAAGAGCACAGGACTGCTGTGGGAGCTATGAACCTGCATCCCAGTTGTAGAGATTTAAGGCTATTTAAGCTGCCTGGCTCAACTCAGCCAGCCCTCCTGACTGTTAATGCCTTACATTTGGAGCTGGAAGAGATGCCTTCAGGACTGCAGCTCTCCGCCTCAGAGCAGGCCACATGTCATTTTCCTAATGCATTTGCCATTACACAGTAAGCTCAGCCAAGCTCCCCACTAAACGGCACTAGTTATGATAGCACATTACAAGCTGGCTTAGCACTTTACCTCTGCTGTGCAGCTGTACATGCCCCATCACTACAAGATACAGACTGGAGACTTAGAAGTTACAACAAATCTCCCTAAGACCTTCACTGCCATTTAATCCCCAAGAAGGTTGGCAGGTGCACTGTCCCACCTGTGTCCCTACTGCTGGGGGAAAGGGAGGGAGAGTGTCCTAAAGTGAGGCAGGAGACTGTCATGTTAAACCCTTCTTGACTGAACTGTCAGCCAAAAAAGCATGCACAGCAGAGTGCTGAGTGAGCTTTCAGGATGTGTGCATCTGCACATGCAGTGTAATACAGAAGCCAAGGGGGTATTACTTGTCTAGTAATGTTTCCACAGCAGTTGGTACTTAACTGAGACTTGAGATACAGATTATAGCAGGGGGGTTGGAACTACATGATCTTAAGTCCTTTCCAACCCAAACCATTCTATGATTACAGCTTCCAATTATAGGCACCAAGAACAATGGTAGAGCAGCCCTGACCACAGCCTTCCTGCCAGAATGATGAACCAAGCCTGCAGCTGTCCCTTGGCACCTGCTCTCAAAGATTCTTTAGATAAGATCCCTGAACAACATGCAGCACTTTCGTTGCCATTGGAAAAGCTCATATGGCCTGCAGCTAAGCCAAAGTGTTTAACTGTAGGTTGATGCCAGCTGCTCTTTCTTGATCTTAGAAGCCCACAGGGAGCTACTTTTGTTCCTGTAAAAGAGCTGATACTTCTAGAAAGCTCAGTTTAGCTATGGCACCAGGGCAGCCATCTTCTCATCGGAACAGTTTTGGCTCCTTCTTGGAGTTGTATGAGGACATAGGAACCAGAAACTCTGACTTCTCTATGGAAGGAGAGCTAAACCTAGCCCTGCTAGCCACCTTCCTGGATTTATGCAGAAGTGCTGCTCAGTGCTTGCCTGTTACTGGGAACAACAAGCTTCTATTTAAGTCTCTAAGCAGTAGCTACAAACATGTTTTTCTAGACATGAAGATGCAACAGGATATGACTATTTTTATTGGTTTTAAGACACCAAACCTGCAGGCAGTGCCCATCTCAATCATTCTGATGACATCCTCAGCGCAGCTGACTTGTCTCTCTTGGAGACCAACGACCTGGACCTGCTGCTTGCTATCCTCCAGGACTCGAAGCTTTGTCTTCTTGTTCAAGAGGTCAAACACCTACAGGGTAACAAAATTGAGGCAAATCTAAACAACAGTTTGGTGCCATCTTGATATAAAGCTATAGAAAACCAGCACCTTTAACATAACCTTCCAATTCAACTCCAAATACACCATAAACAATAGATTATATAGAACTATGGAAACTCATGAGTTTCACTTGACTTATGAGACATTCAGCCAAAGAAGTCAGGTCAAGATTAAAAAAAAAATAGGAATCTTACCTTTCCATTGTATATTTCAAAGAAAGTCACATAGACTTCCAGTTCCTGACTCCTGTACCTGGGCTGGTTTAGGAGGAGGAAGACATCTTGTGCTAGTGAGGAAAGGCAGAAGTTAACTAGTTTAAAAGACATTCTAGTTACTACTTGATCTACATTCAAACACTGTACAGCTGTAAAGAAGTGTCATGCAGCTAAATGATACTTATCAACATATGCTGGTGAAACAATTAGTGCTGTGCCAACAGCTGGAGAACAGTATCAGCAATATCCACTTCCAGGGACTGCAAATACAGGGGTATACAGAAGTTTTTATTGCTAATGCCCCCTGTAAACAGCAATCCTCACTGCTGTAGGGTAACACTGAGATCTGCTATTATTTGCTCTTGTTTCAGCAATCTTGCTACACACAGGCTAGTTTCACAATATGCCTTTCTAAAAGGGAGGTAGGGGAAGTTAGGGTTCATGGTGCTTTCTAGGTCAAGGGGCTTCTAAAGCATCTGTTTTCTGGAATGATTTTGTATGTGGTAGGTTTTTTGCATTTAATGCTTACAGGAAGAAGCAGAACATTTATATGCTTTCTATATAAGAAGCTTTACATTAGAAATGGGTAGGGTTGTGCTGCATTCAAGTTGGGTATTGCCAAGCACCATCCCAAGTTTCAGACAAAAGCACAGCAGAAGAATCAAAATCAAATGGTTCAGCCCAGCAAATGCCAGAATAGAAAACTGTCAACTCTCTGCCTCAAAAGCAAGTATCTTCTGGTGAGTTAAGTGTGGATCTAGAAGCTTCCAGGCTGGATGGAAAATATTTTGGGAAACTGAAGAAACTAAATCATACCTCCTGCCACAAATACCGCTGCTTATTACCAACAACACAAATGCTTTAGGTACCTTCTCCTGGAAACATTTTAAATAACCATACCCAGCCAGATCTTACCTAAGAAAAAGAAGCACTAATTTGATTCGTATCTAAAGAATCAACTTACACGCAAAAGCATATATGCCCTTTGAGGCATTCTGTGTCCTCCCAGAGAAGTCTCCACCCATAGTCTGTAAACAGAAAAGGCCAGAGGTAATGTGTGGTACAAACAAGTCAAGCTATCCCACTGCAGTCCCAAGAACATACTAGGAAGTTACTATATGTGCGTATGTATGCTTTGTTGTCAATGACATGATTACAATTCAGGATAAAATTAGTTTGCTGCTTTCTTATCAGTTCACAAAGCAGCTCTGGAGTATGTAAAGCAATAGCTGAGTGCTTGCAAGGATCTGCAGTGCAGCACAAAGCCAAAGAGAAATGCATAACCTTGACAATGCAACCCAATTGCCTCTGGTCAGAGGAAATAAAACCTCATCTCTTAGGGCATAAGTTGAATAAAGTTTTCATTGCTATTTGCAAAAACTCACATGGTACCAAAAATGTATCAGACTTCCAGAGCAGACAATGCCTAACTCCTCTGACCAAGGTACCTTTAGTCTCAGCTTTTTCATTTGGCACTGTTTTGACTCTACCATTTCTGTAAAATGCCTCAATTTTTAAAACATGACTCAGTCATACAATCACAGAATGGTTTGGGTTAGAAGGGACAATATCTAGTTATAATATCTTAGTTAGCTTATCTAGTTCCAACCCCCTGCCAAGGACACCTTCCACTAGACACCAGGTTGCTCAAGGCCCCATCCAACCTGGTCTTGAACACTGCCAGGGATGGGGCAATCCCATGACCCAGTCAGTTTACCAGAGTTTAAGAGGCAGCACTCCAGTCTCATGCTACAGCTGTTGTCCTTGCACTACTGCACGCCAGGGAAAGGAACTTCACTGCCTATGATTTTAGTCCCTCATTGCATATCACTAACAATAGGAGATCCTAGCCTAAAACTTGGCTCTAACACTGGAATGACAGCAACTGATTTCTCAAACTGACAGGCTAGCCTAGCTTAGTCCAGATCACTGTAGTCTGGGGTAAAGGCCTTGTACAGAACAAGATAGCATTTTGGACTCCACTATCATGCTGTGAGGAAGGAGTTTCCCACTTTCCTTCCCTACAGTTTCCAGAAGGAGGTTAAAAAGATAACTCAGTTGTTGAAACCATAACAGACCATCTTTTGAGGCAGTAAACACAATCTTCAGGTCTCTTGAAGCTGCAACTGGCAGACTGGAAGGAGTGGTTAGAAAGTGAACACACTAATTTGCCCACTTCACAACAATACCAGATCACTTAAATGTTTCTATGCAACAAGAAGCTTATTCTTTTACAGTCACTGAAGTTTTTGGAATGCCTCCAACCTCTCAAACACAATACAGAAAATAGCCTTTGCCTCAGAGGTAGGCTAACAGCCCCACTTAGCAAGCTGGAGCTCAGCAGCAACAGCAAGGGATAGCCATGACTAACATGTTACAACATCTGAAGTCTCTAAAAAGCCAGCTATGGGGGGATTTTAGTATGATTTTCCTTACAACCTCAAAGGAACCCCAGTAATACATAAAGCTACTGAAAAAGAAGATTAAGAGCTGACAAAGTTATTAGCTTTAAGGCAAAAAAAAACCCCAAAACCCAAGGTCCAAACTCATTACACAATCCTACTCATTATCATCAAGGAGCTCTACAATGCTTCAGATAAAGCCAGAGAACTTTAGACCTTGGAGAAGAACTTACATGTGTCTTGCCACTGCCTGTCTGGCCATAAGCAAAGCATGTTGCCTTCCCACCCTCGAAGATAGTCTCCACTAGAGGTCTAGCAGTGAACCTGGATATCGGAAGGTAAAAGACAGTTAAGGCAAACATTTCACACCCTGCTTCATCAGTTTTCCTAAAAAGAAAGGGGAAAAAAAAGCAAATAAAAGCAAATTCTTTGGAAATCAGCAGGACCTTGCCAAAAATAAAAGCTTTAGGCTTTTCAGTCCTTTTGTTTCCTCCAGAAATGATTTTGATACTTATTTCAGGTTGCAGTTTCTTTAAGCTCAGATGCCATCTATCCACAGCTCCATGCTTTAAGCTTCAAAGTTATTCCCAATCAGAAGAAAGCATTACCTGTATACCATTTCATTAGAAGAGGATTCATCAAATGAAAAGTCAAATCTAAATGCCTGGGTGTCAAGGTACTTTGTTAGGTCCAGTTTCTGCTTTGGCTCATGCACCAGCAGGACACACTTGCTTGGAACAGTAATGACATCACAGTCCTTTTTTTGCAGCTCTGTGGACAGAAAAGACCCTCATTTTTAACAAGAGTAAGCAATGCCGAACTGCTCCAAGGCCCAGCTGCTTTGTCAATACACTCACCTTGCTTATTGAGAGGGCGCTTCCTCACACAGACACAAATCCTATGCTCTTCTATCTAAAAGAAAAGAAAACAAGTAATTATTCCCAGTTGGACCTATATCTACTTAGTATTACAGAGAGAAAGATCTGATGCTCCCTAACTAACGTCTACTTTTCTATATGCTGGTCAGAGTTGCCTCCACAACTGATCATACCAGCTCATACAAGGATGTTAAGTCTTAAAAGTCTGCTCAGTGCAAAAGCAGCACTACAAACAACAGCTTTATGTAGCATGCTCCAGCATATCAGGTGGAAATGCTGCCATGCTATTAGAAGCGCCCCAAATATCCTGTATCAGAATTACTAGAAAGTTGAGCCCTTGGCCAGCTTTCCAGTTAAAGCTGCCGTACCAATACTGCAACTAGTCAAATTATTGTTATTATCTTAATTTAACCCAGAGGTGGGTTTTGACCTGGAGTATTTTACTGATGCAGTAAGTTCAGCAATTTGTCCAGCACAGTTACACATCAGATGAGTTTGGGAAAGTGCATATTCCACTGGGTGAGGCAAAAAAGCAGATGACAAACTCTTCTTCTATCATGTGGTGATGCTTACACCAGCAGCTGGTTGTCAGCCCCATAGGATGCAGGCACACAAACCACCCAGTGTTCTAAGCTAATCAACACCTACTTTTTCATTTTAACTGAAGTACTACCATTTTTCAGTGACTAACACCTGAGAACAAATAGTCCTTGTCTAGCAAAAGCCTTGTTAGACAATGCTACCTCTGTAATTGCTGAAGATAAACTGAGCCTAGTTTTATGGGGTTGTTTTGTTTTAATTCTTGACCTCTACTTTTGCTCCTCCACTTTTTAACCTAGTTTAAAGTTACTTAATATGTATGACTTACGTATAATAACACTTCCAGGGCAATAGCCCATTTTAAGTTATACCTACAACAAGCTAAGTTATGTAATAGGCTCTGCTGTTTACAAGCTCTGAAAAGTACTGACGTTACCATGCAAATAATGCTAATTGTTGAAGTGCAAGCTCTCTACCAGTGACACATGCAAAGTAGTGCAAGGCAGCTTACCCCTAAAAAGGAAAGGTAAATAACCTCACTATACCACCAGGCACCTCAAGATCACAATAGGCTCAGAGGATTTCCAAGGTATAGTGATGCACTGAATTGCTCACATACGAACATCTTCAGTGCAAAACAGTCTGTCTGCAAGCTGCAGCTTCAGTATTTACTTACTGGATCGCTTATACGTATTGGCTGGCAGTCTAAAGTCGCTCTGAATTCCTTAATCATCTTTGCAAACTCCCAGTTTGGATAGCTGCTGTCAAGTTCCTGTATGGAAAAGACATGGATGTGTAGGTAATTAACATGTAACAGCAAAAAAACTCCAGAGTGTGATAAACCACCAGGTATATGCAATTAGAAATATTTCTCAATATTAAGAACTTTCCAAAACTATAATCAATCCATCCTTATGTGCAGCTTCATATGAAGCCTGTCCAAAATATGGTTTAGTTTCAAACATTGTGGTACACTGTCCTCAAGCAATGTCCCATATTGTAGGTATTGTAGGCGTATTGTACTCTACCTGTGCACGCTTGCTCCTGATTTCACTGATTTGAGCTCTCTTCTCTTCCCTCTTGTTTTTCATTTTCTCCATCTCTTTCACAATGTTGGATCTTCTCCGAACTAAATAAAAGCATTTCTTTGGATTAAATTTCCATACTAGGTATTAAGCACAACACAAGTATTTCAGCTTCTCCAGGCTGCTGCCTGACTAGCTTGTACAGGAAACAATCATCTTCAGAAGGATGTCATTCATCTTGCAGCATTTCCTCTTCCCAACCAGACCTACCCACCACAAACTGCTCAGGAGGTCCCACTGCCACCCTAAAGTAAAGGCAGCATTTCTAAGGTGGCACCACTGCAATAGAATTACACATCTGTAACAAAAAAATACTGAAGATACTCAGTCTTACTGCCAAAGCCACCTTTTCAAGGTTTAGCCTTGGAGAATACAGAGCAGCAATCACATAGTGATGCATCGCTGGTGAGGCAGTTCTTACCCACAGCTCCATGGTACCTGGGCTCACTGAAGAGATTCTGACAGGAAGCAAGTGATCCTCTGTATTTCCATTGAGATTTGTCACTGAGGTTTCTGGAACACAGTTCAGCTTGATACTCCTGGTTCTGACAGCTGCAGAAAGAAGCCAGACCAAACCCAGCAATTAGATCCCTAAGACCAAGAACTGTTTTATAATCAGTAAAGCCTTGTAGATCATAAGCATTCCTCAACTCTGGTTCTGGATCAGGAGAGTGAGCTGCCTAAAAACATGTGACAAGTGTGCAAATGGTGGGCTTTTTAATCATTTGCTGACCACCAACTTTTATTCAAAGCTACAAATCAAGGCCACACTAACTAGACAAGAACTTAGCACCAAGTCTCTTATTTCAATATCTTGTAAGCAGAACCTAATACAACAAGGCATGCCCTCAGCTGTTCATTGCATAGGTCTGGTAAAGATAAATAACTACAACTTAGTCATTTAAGCAGGCTCAAGTTCTTGTTTTAATCAACCAATGTAGGTAAAACTACAACCAGTATAGTTACAGAGCATATTGTCAGCAGTATTAAGGCACTTCCTTCCCCACTCTGGTGCTGTGAATACCACTTTATGCCACTAAGCAGATTCCGCATCCACAACTGCAGCTATGTGCTTAATAAAGCCCCTCAAGGCAGGAGCCCTGAATATTTACATTCTGATGAACCTCTAGGCCTCTCTTGCTTTATATAAAGGAGTAGAAGTTGCTCATTCACTTGGGATTTGCAGTTTACCTATTTAAATGCATAGAACCCATGTTGTCTCACAGTAAGAATTCACCGAGTTCATTCTCCACTCACCAGGAGCAGATGAATTGTTTCTGGTTTGTGTAGAAGCGCAGGGATCTGCCCCCATCTCATTTTCCTGGAGGCTGCACTGTGATTCTGCAATAACAGACATCCTGGAACGGCCTCGTGCAGCTTCAGAAACAAATTCAAGGTCAGTATCATGCCTCGGACGTTCGCAAGTATTCAAACGCTCACAAAGTGCAGAACAGAAAGGAACAAGGTGTGGCTAAAAGGATATTTTCCAGATCTCTGACGCATTAGCAAAGTTCATCAGCAAAAATGCAGGGGGTGAAAAGTGATAGTGAAATACACCACTACAGGAAAGCAAGCAGTGCATTCCAGATTTGCAGTTCCATTGAATTTCTTTCAGATACCACTAAAGATTCGCTCCAGAACCATAATACCTAGGAAGGAGAAAGTTACAAGTTTCTGAAATCTTCTGAAGCTTCACACTTACAGGGCTGTGTGAATTAGCAGTTTGATGGTGACAGTAGTACTGTAACCTGGCAGTAGTCATGGGCAGCATCATGCTCACCATCTCAGCACCCACACTCAGACAGGGTGCATGGTGCACAGTGAAGGGGGAGCTTAACAAATGCAGCTAAAAGACTGTATAATCACAACAGCAAATCTTTGGACAAGGTCCTTTTGTAGGACCTTCCATTGTTACATGCCAAGGTTATTTCTTTCAGAGAGCAAGCCCATCACCACAAAGCTTCCTAGGGGAGGGTTTCGAGCATACAACTCAATAGATTTGTAAAGACAGCAAACCTGATATGAATAAATAGAAGTGTGATATGCAAACTAGAGCTACCTTCACCCCTAGCAGTCACAAGAATTGATCCAGAATTAATCACTACAATTTCAAAGGATACCATATCTATTTCAGACCAAGGTTTAATTTCAATTCTGGATCAAATTCCCAAGAACCATATCCACAACATTCAGTGTTCCTCTATTAACGCTTTACCTGATGTCCTCTGCTCAGGTGTAGAGACATTAGATGTCACTGCTGCAACTTTAGGAACAAAAAGCATCAGTTTCATTACACTCAGAGGTGGCACCTTATTCTGTTTGGTCGTCACACATGCCCAGACCTGATCTCATCATAAGCTCAGCAGCACATTTTCTGTAATGCACTCCTGGGCAGGCATATTGACTGAAGGATTGCTGCAGTCAAATGGGTTTATTTCAAGTGATTCTTACATGAGGTAATATGCAGTATCCTCCAAAATTGTTATTGATTCAGAGGACTAAGGCACTGTTTCTTAATCCATCCTGTAAGCTCTGCTTCTCTCACTTCCCCAAATGAGCTGGGGACAGACACCTCCTGGATCTTGTTTAGTTCATTTGGACCAAGAACCAAAACCTGTAGCTGGTGTTAGCTTTCTAATCGGCACAGTGCAGCTTGCAATCAGATGGACACTCATTGATACTCATGGGGTTTAGCTAGTTATAGTAACAGATAACACTATTTGAGGAGTACTGAAAACATTGCTTCTCTCTTGTACTCTGAGCAGGTCTTCAGGGACAAGAGTAAGCCTGCAGTAAAGGCAACAGATATTTCAGATTCAAAATCAGATTCTATACTTCAGGAAAGCCATGACCTCTGTGAGGACATTTTTCCATCTATCAGTGGCTCAGTTAACACACATCTTTTTCCAGCTAGCTACCCAACTCTATTACATGACCTGTCTAGAGACAGTCATAACCATCACATCATTCTGCTTGCCAGTTCAAAATGTTTATGGTTTTCACAAAACTGTATGGATTTCAGGAAGGTCAGGATGTTCTAGCACAGAACAACTTTTGACATATTAAGCTTCTTGGACTACTGCCTCTCTAATACAAGGGGATTTGTACTATTGTCTTCTGGTACTGGCTTCCCTGTCTGGCATCACACACAGCCAAGGCCAGACAAGCCCAGCTGTTTTGTTTACAGCTCAGTTGCATGGAAAAGCACAAGTTTCAGCTAACTATACCCTTGAAGAGTATCATCAAATTAGCAACCATTCAACCTCAGCATCACAAAAGTTTATTACAAATAGACCTGTAATGCTGTCACTTGCAATTCAAATTGCTAAAAGAATTAATTAATAAGCTAAAAGAAGGTAGAAAACACAAGAGTTCAATTCCTGACACCTCAAGAAAAGCCTCTTAGTGGTCTAACACTCTGACGTCTCTATCTTCTCTTCTGCCTTTGCTCAAAAACATTGCACTGACATACAGTCACTGAGCTACAGCACACCAGCTGGCACTTTGGCTGCCTGGTCCAAAACATCTCCAAGGATAAAGCTCTAGTTATTATCTAGGGGACTGTTTGAAGAGAATACATCCATTTGTCACCACTAGTTCTTTCTTGCCCTTTCCACTCTCATTTTGGCACTTTTAATCTTAGTAAGTGCCACTTACCTTTTGTTGTTTGTGGCATTTACAAAAGCTCTGTACAAAACTCCTATACTCACTGCCACGTGAACTGCCTAGCGACATTTTAAAACAGCATCAAGGAATAACAATAGCAATACTACAGAAAAGGGCAACAAGCCCCAGCTCACAGGAACAGGACAGCAACATGTTAGCAAAGTTTCTGCACTCTGCAGTCCAAAATGTCAGTATGAAACATTATGTGCTTTGTTAGCATTATCTGAATGAGCAGCCTTATGATGCTACTGAAGACAATTATTAGGGCTACAATGAAAACACACCACTGTTTTACAGGGGTAGAGCACAGACAAGAATATTTCCTCACCTTCCCGTGGAGCAGGGATTTTTGAAAGGATTGATCTACGCTTCTGTTTCTGAAAGAACAATGAATGCTGCAAGTTATCAAAGTAAGCTGCAAATCCCTAGCACAGCACTTCAAGACAACATTGATACAAGAATTTCTGACCAATGTCTAGCTATGAGAGAGAGAAGACAAGCTAGAGATCTCAAACTTTAAGACTGGATATTATTTATAACAAGACCTATGCTGTTGACACATTAGCACCTTAGGAGAGACCAAATCCCTTTAAAGCACTTACCTGTACACTTACATTCTCTTGGAAAGGAACGTTCTCTTTCAGATCAGCAGCAGGTAGTTCTGATAACTCAGGATTTATTGTTATCACATCTTTCATATCAATCTACAAGAGCAAAAGCAGAATTTCAGAGAGCAGAGAATTGCTGCTACCACTTACAGCATGTTTATTTTCTTTTTAACCTTTACTTTCAGTACATGCAAACAAACCTGACCCACTGCTGCAAATTAAAATTGACCAGAAGGGCAAGACAGCAGTTCATGTTCTGAATTGCCTCCTGCATCCTAATATGCAGGCAGAAATGTGCCCCCTAAGCCATTTACCCTCATCTGCCAAACACCATGCAGGTCTGCAGGTACACTAGAGCACTTCTGAAGACACAGGCAAAGCATATTTAGCATCAGCTACTTTAATCTCTTACTGCTAATCTTAGTAAATCTCAGCCACTCTGTGGCTTCAGCACTAAGAGAGCGTTAAGCATTTACTGTGATTGTGCTTACAGAAATAAACATCAAAGACTTTGGGAAACCAAGGATTCAGCATTTAATCCACGAATCAATTCACCTGCATTTCCACTTGCTATTGTAACTTCACCTAGGGCCAGCTTCTGATGCCTGCCTGGTCACAATCCTAGCCTGGTGCAAGAAGGGGGAGCCACAGCAGGCAGGCAGCCAAGGGCAGGCTCTGGCACAAGAGACAGCAGCTCTCAACATTCCATTTTTCAAAGTTAACCAAGCTGCAGGGGCTGGAATCATCAGTGCACAAAACCTCTGGTGTCACAGCAGCCCGTGCTGGAATTCACTGAGCAAAGCAACACAAGCACCACTTCAGGAAGTCTGTGGGTTCTCACTTAGCTTCCAAATTACTTAAATAAGAGTCCATAAAAAGAGCAAAAACAAGCAGGTGAACTTGGTAAAATGTGGAGATACCATATCCTAACATAAACAATCTATTAAGTTTGATTTATATAGAATCTGTAAGTACGCAATTGGAACGTGAATTAGCTCAGAAACACATATGTGCACAGCATCATGTATAAGTGAATGTAACCTTACTAATGCAAGCATATAAAAAAATGCTGTATCTTGAAGCACCTTCATGAAGATTTTCTATCATAACACATACATGCAATCTACCCAGCAATTATATCCAAATCTGCATGTTTTGCATATCTGAATGCAGCAGGCACATAAACAGTGTAAGAACCAGCTTCAAATAAACAGCCAATAACAACTAAATGCCAGACTATATATGTTTCCAGACAGACCAGCAGGACAAGCATGTTTGCTCCATTATCAAAGGAGATTGTGCTAAGTGTCAGGATTTCAGCTACATCAACCTCAAATGACCCAGACTCTCCCCTCACCCACCTCCCACAGTGTTTATGTACACCCATGAAGAGACTCAGGAAACCAAACTCAGCCCTCTTAACATTACATGTTAAGCCTTGGGGAAAGCCTGAGGGTCATTGCTAAAGGCAGAAAGGCCGCAGGCAGCCTGCGGGGAAACGGGGATTTTGGGGGTACTCGATAGTCCACCACCGAGGGCCAACAACCCCTGCCCACCCGCAGGCCTAGCCGGGGCAGCGCCGCGGGCCTGCCTGCTGTTCACCCAGCCAGGCCCCACCACACTCGCTTCCCCTGCTGAGATTGCACCAGGAGCACCCGGGGCAGGGCCGCGCTCACCTCCTTGCCCTTGACGGTGCCATCCTCGGTCCACTCCACGGACACGGAGGTCCCATCCACTCTCACAGTCTTCACCTTCGCCTCTTGGATCTGGCCTGCAAGAAGCGGGCAGTGAGTCCCGGCCCAGCCACCCCATCCTGCCGGCACCCCCTGTGCCCTGCCCACCGCTCACCGTTGCTCCGCTGGATGTTGATGACCAGTCCCGGGCAGAC
>JBAFWW010036406.1:0-21267 GCA_036873685.1 Agapornis canus
GAAGCCTTGGGTGCCATGGTTTAGTGTGAGGTGTCCCTGCCCATGGCAGGAGGGTTGGAACTAAGATGATCTTAAGGTACTTTCCAACCATAATTATTCTATGATTCTATGATTATCATAGTAGTCAAACAGGTCATAAAAAAATTAATCTAGCATAGCAATATACCTATGAGGCAGCAGGAGTAAAAGGATGAAGTGCATTGGCATTTCAGTTTGTACCATTAGTGCACTTCTGAAACTAATCTCCTGGTTGTCCCTACCTAATATGCTTTTGTTTATACTGTAAAGAGGTCACAGTAACAGCTGGATTCACCCTAGATGAAACTAAATTAAGATACATACTAAGACGGCTCCTAAGCCTCATAGTTCAACATTATGGAAAAGACTAGACTTCTTTTCAGGGAAAAAAACAACCTATGAGGTTGGTGTGCATGTGGAGGGTGAACATGAGCTCCTTACCTCCAACTTTCAGTCTCCAAACTCAATCCTTTTATACTTCACTGCTTGGTAGTGTAGATAAAGCCTACACAACTCGTTCAGGTCTACAGAGAGCATGAAAATAAAGCTCAGCCCTCCTGACCTGCTTCTTACCTCTGAGATATGTAACACAATTAATTGTGCAGTTACAACTTACTGCATCCAAACATTTCAGGCCTCATATCTGGGTGCACATTTGATCTATCACCAGCTGCAGTCAGACAAGATTCTCTCCCTTGCCCCTCCTTCTCCCCCATCACTTGGACCTGACCCTCTCATCTTTCTTTTCTGCAGAAAAAAGTGCTTTTATTTCCATCAATGAGTTTCACGGTGACCTGGTACAATTCCAGCCACTGGCTTCTAACAAACCAACTTAGTCATGGATGATGATATAATTTGACTAATAATAGGTCAGCAGTGCAAATGCTGAGGTCAGAAATAAGATAGCATGGTGATGACAGTCTCTTCGTGCTGAAAGGATAAGTGGGCAGTATTACTTTTCAAATGAGATTTATTGACCATAAGCTGAAGGTGAAGAGGATGCAAGTCATCCCATCAGTAGACTTACTTCCCCTGTTTAACAAGTGATTGTTTGCTCTTCTGTGTAGATGGTTTACAGTTGAATTATATCATCTGAGTATCTTACAGAGTACCAGCATGTCAATTCCTTAGTGCCCTTTGGAGGGTTTATAGCACTTTCAGTTGGCTTCAGGATTTACATACATAGTCTCTGGTTTTAGTTTAAGGGGGGCAGTGGGAAAGTATATTACTTTCTGGCAAGTTCAGTGTATTTTATTTTCATGTTTCATCAGGAAAAACTGTATTTTTAAAAATGCCTTTCTCTAATTACCTTAGTACATACTTTCTTATTTGTTATACAGACAAATTTTGAGGAGATTAAGGACTAGATTAGAAAAAACCCACATTGACATACCTAAATATCACAGCTAGCTAATCTGTCTTGACTGTTACAACAATCTCACTAGGCATTTGCAGGTCTTCAGGAACCTGGCCATGTGGAAAATGGTTTGCAGATCCACAGATCTGTCAAATATTTGATGGTTTATCCATTTTATCCCCCCACTCCTCACCCCAAGAGTTTATTCTTTTGGAAATAAAAAATAAGTTTGATATCTTATAAAGGGTCTAATGCATTTAGCATTGTAGAAGAATTGCAGAAAACAGCAAGTGGGAGAGAGACAAAGAGATTTACTCATTAATGAAATTCTCTGGTCAAAACTAATGGCAATGCTCCATTGAGACTTCAGGAAAGGAAGTTCAGGCCATGAACTGCAACTACCACAACTAGCAGAGAATAAAAGCACATTGTCTGGACAGGACATGTGTAGTGTAAATTCAGAGATGGATGCTACTTGGTTATTTTAGCATGTTGCATTTATGAGCCAGACCCAGGGCTGCAGTTACCTGAGTGCTCCTTATTTGAGCATGAATTAAGTTTCATGTAACATTTACTAGCTGCAGAACAGATCAGTGCTTGTTTATAGCGACACAATAACTTACACAATGTTCCGAAGAGTGTGGCAGGTCCTGAAGAGCTGTACAGAGCAAGAGAAAGAAGATTTGTGTATGCAATTAGAATTGCAAAGGAAATTAAATAAGCAGAACATCATTGCCAGGTTGGTATTTAGCCTATAAACAGGCTATAATATACCTGCTTTTACAAACTCCTCCTTCAAGAAATCTGATGTAAACCCTCTAATATACTGCAAATAATTATGTTCCTTTAATGTCACATGTGGGACTTAATCTTGAGTGAGGCACCTGTGGTTTGAAGCTGATTGGTTGAGCTCATCTGTATCTGATAGTCCCTGACACAGCATTGTAAATTAGACATGGCTAATTCGGTTATAGCTATGTTATCTCTTCTTGTTATGACATCCTCTGTCTTAGAATGAGCACTATCCCCACTGCATTTAACTCATCTGTGTTTTCTTTTCCAAATGATCAGGAGCAGAAGTGAAGAAAAACAAACGTTTGTAACTCCCTCTTTTCCTGTCAAACTGAGCCTACACTCTCCCTTCCCAGCCTGGGGATATGTCAATAAAATAAGATTACTTTTGTAGACTCCACTTTTTGACTGAAGCCCTCAAATTCCAGTCAAATGGAGCAGAACAGGTTGATCTAGATTTTTGCATTTAAGACTCACACCAGTTTCCATAAAGACCTTTTGCATTTAAAACTCACACCAGTTTCCATAAAGACCCTGATATCAGAGTGAATTCAGTTCAACAGCCTTTTCAGTTACAGACCCTTGCTGGCCCTCTGCTCAGATTTACTGGCAACAGATTACAGACAGAATTGCCTTCCTTCAGTGGCAGTTTTTTCTGTCAACACATTAATGGCCTTTATATATTTATGGCATGCAGTTTATTTCCTATATTGTTCTATTTATTAATTTATTTTTCCTAAATTGTGTCTGTGTATATTTTTAAAAAATTCTAATAAAAAGATGAATGCTGAGACTAATAGAATGACTAAAAAGGTGAGATTCATTTCATTCATCCTGAACCGTAATCCTGATGTGCTTTCTGTGACTGGGGTGAAAAGAAATATCCATTTCACTCTGCTTTTTCATACATATCAGAAAAATAATAGGATTTAAGCTTCCAAGCCTGCTGTTAGTAGTTTCACTGATAGATCTGACAAGACGCTCGGAAGTACTTCACACAGAGGTCTTCCTGGGCACAGCTGTGGCAGACTGGGAGGTCCTGTTGGTTTTCTTCTGACAAGAACCAGCCAAGCGATAGCACCTCTCATTCATATGCTGGAGTCTGTGGTCTATAAATAACTCATCTGATTTACATACAGGTAGCTATCAAATGCTCCTATCATCCGAGCAGTTGCACTGATATTACCTGGCAGTCACTCAGCCACTCAGATGTAAACCCACTGGGCTGATATTTCTTTAAACAGATGAAAAAAGGAAAAGCAAACCCAGAAGCTGACAACTCTCCCCAGCTCCTTGTTCAGTTTTTCTTTCTACCTGCATTACTTTTCTGTTTTGGTCAGTTCTTGGCTGAATATATTCAGCTTCTCTGCCCAGTCACTTTCCAGTCTGCATTTTCCACTTCCAAGCTACACAAGATAATACTGAAAAATCTTCTCCAGATGTGCTTCATTTCTTATAGACACCTTTCATACAGACATCTGCTTTTGCTTATCCTCTCTGGAAAGCATGGCAAGATGACAGAAAACAGCTTTATTTTTTTTTTTTGTCTAAGTAACTCTATTTTTCTGTTATCTCCATTAGACTAAACCTCATTTTCCTTTTTACAGTGGCTTCTCAACTGTTCACTGGTTTTGAAAGCCCATCAGCATGAAGCTGTACTACCTTTTATTCTGCTGAATTCAGTGGTGAACTGTTGGCACAAATTACTGGATCCAGTCCAACATAAATAAAGCCAGCTCTTGACTACTGGAAACAGAAGAGGACCACCAGTTTAGGTATGGCCATATCAGCTGTGCCTAACCTGTGTTGTCCCACCCTGGAGATGGTGTTCAGATGCTGAAATCCAGGCAGTTAGTGACAGTCAAGGTGCCCCCTGGTCTCTACCCTCTTCCAGAAGGGTGTGGGTCTCCTACAAGTTCTCTATCATATCCTGAGCAACACAGAGTTGTCTCTGACATCCTGAAACACCAAAAATGGCACTAGAAGACAGTTGGTAAGCAACTGAATCCCACTTATCAGGTCCTTGCTGAAAGTGGTGTTTCTGACTGAATGTCCACTTTCACAACATGTGGTTCTGGGGCCATGTGGAGACAAACAGGACAAATTCAAACAAGACTCTTTAGTTTACCAGTCTGCCTGGGGCCATTGTGGACTAGGTGGGCTAGCTGAAGGATGCAGAGGACTAATGCACAGGGACTGATACACTGAGGAGGAGCCACTGCAGCTGAGTATTATGAGTGACCAACTGACCAAATTCCCTGGAGACCCCAAACAACTCTTTACACATTAACAGCCCTGTCTTATTTCACAGTCACATTTCAGGTAGACCTGCACCTCCACACCAGTGGGTGTTTCAGACTGAAGAGCTGTTCCAGGGAGCTACTGTTTTAAGAGGTGGTTTCACAACATGGTCTCTGGTCTCCCCAGCTGCTGCTGCCTCTCCTCCCTCCAGCTGGCTCTGGTGGCCAACCACTCACCCCCAAAGCAAGTATTTATGTAATTTTAAAGGCTTCCATCAGTTCAAGGAAAGAAGCACCCAAGGACCAAGAGCTGCAGGTGGAAGCTCTGTATTGAGCGCTTAGAGTGACTCTGGAGGATCAAACCACACCCTGGGGACCCTCCCAGCTCAGGATGACCTGCTGCAGACTGCAGGAGCCAACAAAAGCCATACCCCTCAGCAACACAGGTGCTGAGCTGTTCTCTGCCAAGCTCAGCACTGCAGAAGATACTTTTCTTTTCTGGCCTCCCCAACTACTATCACCACCTTTCCACTGTTTCTGTGAAGCTTCTGGGTTCTAAATTTAAAATATTTACAAAATATGTTAGCATTTTTGTATAACTAAAGACACATATTAAGATAAGCCAATTAATAAAATCTGTGTTCTCCCCTGGAGTCTCTGCAACCCAAGGTGACAGTACAACTTGCTTTTAGTAGCAAAACATCAAAATGCATATTTTTCAGGTACCTATCTCTATAACCTCCATAAAAGAAACAGGTAAAACATGGCGTAAAGAGGTGAGGTCTGAGGTCTCTTTATGATGTTGAATGCCTGATAAGTCATGAATTGGATAATATTGCTCTAGGTAGCTTGGGAACCCTGCACTGACCCTATGTGACTGCCACGGGAGAAGCCATCCAGATACCTGCCACAGCATCCAAGCCGATAAGAAGCCAGGTTTGATACAGTGAACACCATGTGGAGCCAGTGTAGCTTCCCTGTGTGCCTGGTGTTGTGTAAAGACACAATGAGCCCTTCTCTCTATTACAGTTGTCTTCCTCCCCTCCATGGGCTCATGCAGCTACCCTCATCTGCTGGTGGACTCCCTCCAGCTCTCAACAGCGCACATCTGCCCACCCAGCTCCGCTGAACATATCCCTGCTGGAGATCAATCCTGTTGGCTTGTAGTTGAACTCCTCCTTCCTTCAGCAGGAGTATTTTCTCCATTTTGCTAGATTGTAACTGACTGCCCTGGAAAAGAGGATGAACCAGTTGTTTCCCAGTCCTTCTTGCCAACCCACTGCCTCCATGTTTCAGAGAGGTTCCAGAGAAAGGGGGCATGAATTCTGCTTGCAGAGAAAACAGAGGCCCTCCTGACCAAACTGCTTTTTGAACTGCTGCTCTCCCTCTGCTCCCCTTGCAGAGAAGGTCCTGCAGAGGCAGTCTCTAGACCAAGTATTCACTATAAAACCACCTCTGAAGAGGGGGATCTCTGGATCTCACCTCAACTGACCACTTGTGCCTTTTCAGTCTTTCTGCTGCTGCCTAGGTAAGCCCATCTCTAGCCTAGACATGGAGTTCTGTTTCAGCTGCTCTCTAACCCTGCCTCAGTAAGCCATTCATCTGCAGATCTGGGAAAGCTTGTGGGTTTTGGGGAAATAAAAAAGCTGCTCATTTTGTCAGTGCTGCTCAATGAGAGCAATCTTTCAGCCACCCACGCCATCAGCTAACTGTGCTTGGCCAGACATCAGAAAGTAAGCCTGAACCACCAACAGTTTCAGTATAACCTTTGCCTAGGAGGAGCTCTGGAAAGCCCACATGTTTTCAGACTGCATTAATGCCTGCTTCTTGGCTTGCTAACAGATGCTTTCCTGCCTCTATCCACCCATCTCATCCCTTATAACCTTCTTCACTGGGTATCTGTCTGACAGGGAGGCAGCAGCTCTGCAAACATGGAGACATGGGGGGGCAAAACATCTCGCTTCTGTTTGACTGAGGCAGCAACATCTGAAATACTCTGTTCCCAGCTGTTCCACACCTGAGAAACTTAGGGAAGGGAAGGGAAGGTGTGAAGCTTACTCAGTGTAGGGGTAAAAAAACTGTATTCACAACCATTTACAGAGAGATCAGCAGCCAAAGGTACATGAGTTTGGGAAGAACAGATTTGCCTGCATGTGTTGAAGAAATATCACTGAATTAATTCTCATGTATATAATTAAAGAAAATATGAAGCTCACTTTTACTGAAGAAAGCAAAGTTTACTGTGATGTGTTAACTACTGGGGTCTGAATTAAAACAAACATGAGATTTGGTTGCTGCAGAGGGGGTCTCTGACCCATCAGAAGTGAAGCACATCATAAGTTGAAAGCTACAGAGTCCCTTTGTTCTTATGTTTTGGGCAGTTGTTTTACAAAGTACTTTGTCATCTGTGGATTCCACAGATAGCCTAATGCTTCTTGGTAGAGCTGGACAAATGGTCACCAGCTCAATATTTACAAATGTATAGCAATTTTTCCACTTTGGAAAAACCATTCTCTTCTAACTTCTAAATACTAGAGAGTTATCCACAGTTACAGCACCATCTAGTACTTTCTGGTTAGCCTTAGTTAAACACATATTTGTAATTTTCAAAACCCAAACTGTAGTTACAGAGTTATGATGGTATCAATTACATTGATGCTTTTTTATCATTATTACAACTTCTGCCCAAAATGTTGGCAGTATTAGGACAATTCAGCAGCATGTAATTTAACTTACCTCACATCCAGAGTTGAGGGTGGTCCCTCTGATCAGGTCTGAGGTCACTGATGGGGCAGGTTCAGACAGTTGCTCTTGCCTTTGCCAGGGTCAGCCCAACTAAGGAAACCCCAAAACATTCCTATTTTATCAGCTCTCCCCCACCATCACTGCCTGACCTGCACCAGATCTCACTCATGTGAGAATCATCAGCTAATGGCAAAACAAAAGAGCTAATCACCATCTCAGCAGTCAGCCTGCAAAGGTCACACTGCAAGAACTGACGGGTCAAGATACTGATCATCTGTGGTGTCAGACATGATACAACTGGTTTTCTTTCATTTCATTTGATTTTTTTTATTAGTTTTCTAATTTCAGTGATGTAAAGGAATCCATTTACATCAGAGAAAACCAAAACCAGACTTACTTAGGCTAGCTGTGATCATAAAGTAGCCATACTTTGCTCTTGTAGGATCTCCCTTGCAGGACAGGAAGGAAAGCTTGTAACCAAGACTTGCTTTGGTTCAAAATCCCAGGTCTTCTGATGTGACAAGCCAGCCTTTTAACACAGGCAGAACCTAAGCGTCTTATAATGCACCAAGAACACGATTGTAAAGTGAGTTTGTGGACCTCCTGTGTGGCCTCTCTTCCCATAGGGACTGAAAAATACCATCCCAAATGGGAATATCTTACAAAATAAGGGGTCTGAGTCTTCTCTATTTCCCTATGCTTCACATTGGCTATTGCACTTTGAAGTGATGAGGTACGTGGATTTAGTTGTAAGACATTAAGTTTAAAAGAGGGTGGCCATAAGCTGTCCCATGAAGGTGTCCATCCTGGTGTGCTCTAGATGTGATTCAGAGTGCCATGGTAAAACATTTGGGGTGTGAAAACACGGCATGTCTTTCTCTGCCTGCAGTGACCCCAGAACAGGCTTTATTTCTGCAGCTCTTCAAGATGTCTTTTTTGGGTCTGGTGGGCATGTTTAATTTTAGTTGCTCATTTAACAAGTAAACACTCAGTGACAGAAGAAAAGAAAAAGAGGGATGCAGGGAGTGAAAATAAGGAGGCAGAGAAGAGAATCCAATAAAAGTAAAGGGAGAGGGGAAAAAAGGATGAAATAGGATAAGGTGAAAGCAAAAAAAAAAAAAAAAAAAGGCCCATTACAGAAAAGATAGCGAATTCTTAGCCACAGCCGGAATGAAAAATCTTTCATCAAATCAATGGCTTTGGAGACTTGGTGGGTGTACTTTATGTCTCTCTTGTCTAGTAGCAGCAATTTCCACACAGCCTCACACCTCCTGTGCTCACCACAGGCAGCAGGGAACAAAGATGCTCAGAAAACAGTAGTGCTGTTGGGAAGGGCTCTGACATTCCTTGCTGTTGCAGAGCAGGGAAGACCCCTCGGATCACACCAGACGGGTAATTTGAGGGAAGGCCGTCCTCCACAGGCAAGCAGGGAGCCGTGGTGGGATGGGCAGGAGCTGAGGTGCGCAGAGGGCAGGCAAGGGTGTGGGACTGCGTGCAGGCAAGTTTGGAACCTCAGCCAAACTCAAGGCCCTGAGATATAAATCAGATTCTGGTCCTTCTCACTTTCCTTAGGAGAAATGATATTGCTTAACTGGTGTCTAAACACATGCTGGACAAACAGAAGTGGCTCTGGCATTTTTATCAAAACTGTTCACTTCAGACTTGGCCAGGAGAGGACAATCAAGTGGTACTTTTGAGTGCAACTGAAAGCAATGCTGTGGAATAAGCATCTCTAGGGGACCTCAGCTGACATCGTTTAAAGAGCCAGCAAAAATCCCAAGTAAGGGAAGGGAAGGATTTTTTTTCCTGTCAGAGTGAATGCCTTTTCCACAAATCCAAAAGAATATGTTTAATTAGTTCTGACTGGGTGTTAAATGCACTAAAATAACTAGAGTGAAGCAGCAGCCAATGTACCTAAACTTGAACCTTGCTATACCTTTCAAAGGAGAAGACAGAAGATCAAGAGTATGCCCACAGTAGGAGAAGATTGCAGAATGCTGTTATAGATGGATTTTTATTTTCTCAAAAAACTAAAAAAAAAAAAACTAAAAAAAAAATATAATAAATTAAAAAATAGAGACATAGAATGGTTTGGGTTTGAAGGGACCTGAAAGCTCATCTAGTTCCAATCCATCTGCCGTGGGCAAGGACACCTTCCACTAGACCAGGTTGCCCAGAACCACAACCAACCTGGGCTTGAATGTCTAATACCAAGGATCATATTTATTTACTCCAGTTATACTGAATTCCAACAGACTTGTCTCTAATTCTTCTCAGAACTACCATGGATTAATTTTGAACGCCTCAAAATAAGTTACTTCACTGTCCTTAGCATCATTTGTTTCTTTTTGAGATGTACTAGATTATCACACAAATAGTAGATAAAAGTGCAGGTTTTCCACTGTGTGGATATTTTTTCTGCTTTTTTTACAATTCACTAGCAAAAAAAGTTAAATGAAACATATCTGGGGAGAAGGGGGAGGAAACATCCAAATATTTTCTACATTAACTCTTACTTTTGTGCTGATACAGCACACGGATCATATACAAAAAGCAAGATCATTTTCCAATGGTCTCATTTGGACAAGATAAAATGAAGCCAAGGCACTTACTTCAAACAAGCTGACTTCCCTCTGTCATTCTGCCATCTCTGTGGAGGAGGAGCAAGCAAGCAGTGTTTTACATTCACAAATACTCAGTGAAAGAAGTCACAGTGAAATGATGTAAGGGGAATTTCACCCAGGGAGGATGTGGAGGAATCTGTGCTCCTCTGACACATATGGCATGGCCTCACCCTGAGCCTGGTACATACACAGGCTGCTGTTCAACTTCTGTGAAGAACTACCTATCTGGAAAAGGCCATCCCAAAGATAGATAGCATCCTGTGGTGGGTTTCTTGTCCAGTTGTATTAGTGATCTTGCTAGTATCAAGAGTGAGAAACTTGGGAGGTGAGCTGTCAAGCTCAGATGGGTAAGGTAAAGGTAATATGATTATGGCATGAACACCTTCCCCATTCCAGCAGGTGTGAACTGCTCCTCAGGCATCAGGATTTCTTATTCTAAACAGCCTATCTAGCAAGCCACACCTAATACATATGTATACACAATTTTCTTATGCAATATGAATTAACACCACCGCAGAATATGGATAAGTCACATCAGTATCCCTGTAAAAGCCTTTTATAGAATACTAAATCTAAGGTGCTGAAACATTGCAAGAGGCTCGCCAGAGACTATAATTCCCAGAAAATATTTTTAAGAGCCCCTACTCTCTTTTTCTGACACAGCTAGCACCTTCTATTTTCTGCATCAGCAACAGTTTCACAAACAGACCAAAAATACAAATACTCCTTTAGAAAATAAAGATATCAAGATCACATTGACTGATGAGCAGAGCATATTGTCTGTGTTCAGTTGAACAAACAGCCTATTCCTACTGACACTCACTCCTGGAAGGAGTTGTCTTCACAGCGGTATACCTACACACTACCTGATGTAAGGCTGGTGGTGTTCAATTGGTGTCCTTATGCCACTCTTTAGAATTAGATATTAAATAATAATTGCATTCACTTCAGTTACCAGTATGCTTGAAATACAGGCTCTCATCCACATACATGTGTAGTTCATTTATGTATCATTACAAAGAAGTACTGTATTTAATCTGGAAACTGTCTCTGTTTTAATTTCATTATACCGTCATGGATGTAAGAACACAACTGCACTATGCCTGCTTTCAGAAGTGCAGTCTGTCACATATTGGGGACACTGGGTGTGGCTCCCTGTGCTCCAGAAGCCATCTGGGGCTATGATTTCCACTCTACCCCACTTTGTACGAGGCAGGAGATTCCAGCAAGGCCAGGCTCGCAGCACTGTCTGATTGCATGTGGTCAGGCACAGAAGCAGTCATGAACTGGATAGGCAAAGCAGATGAAACAATATATTTCACAGACCAAATTCAAGCATAGTTTGAGTTTCTGGCTGAGACAAGAACACATTAATGCTACAAAAGCTCCAAATTAATGGAATTACTCACAGTGCTGACAAGCAATTTGCCATGTTGGGGTGTTACAGTCAGTCTCCATCAGCTTCCATACACTAGTTAGGACAGCTAACCTGGAAAGGCACACAGCATTTTTTTCCAAATCACGTAATAACATTTGTCATCACTGCACCACCTTATCATGTGTGGAATGTACTGATTCAAATGCTGTTATGAAACTTGTTTGTTCTTCATTGCTATTGTCCTTGGCTGCCGTGCCCTCCCTCTGTAAAAGGAGTAACTGTGCTAGGATTGCATACACTATGCTATCTTGCCTTCCGGATCTGCTAACACATTACAGATCCATCAAGAAGTGGTTTTAAACAGAAGTAGTTCAGTCTATCAGAAACTTGATCTGAAATATTCCTGGTTTTAATTATTTCATTTGACTAAGTTACTCAGAACTGTCTGTGTACACCAAATGCTTAGTAAGGCAAACTATCTTAATCCCACTAGAAATAACTGTGAGGCAATTTTTCCTGCCAGAAGACTTGTCCTAGAAGCAGTCCCTGTGACACACAAGAAGTCTTCCCATCTGTGCAGGTTGCCTGACTTGTGGCAGAACAACCTGCAAGCTCTTGCTCCTCCCACTGGGAATCTTGCTGGCACCTGTGAGCCTTTGCTCATTCGATTTTTGTCTCTCCATACCGATCTACTGTCAAATGAGATAGTTTATCATGCAAATTAAGCCTATGTAGCATCTATAATTGTGTCTTTTTATTACTCATTCTTTTAATGATGTGCAATTTGTTTTCCAAGGCATGCAATAATAGTTCTGTGTATGACTGAGCAGATGACTCTTAAAAAGCAGACTAATGAACACCCAGCAGCCTATACTTCTTCTCGTTGTTTTCTTCTAAATATTCATTCACTAGTGATTCTGTTTCCCTACAATTAAAATGATTTGAACTTAGATCTAATCAGTCCAAAGAGAGCAGAGCAAAAGAAAAGCCCTCAAGGTGCATGCATCTCAGTGACAATTTCGTAAGCACGTTCTCCCACTTGAACAACTTTAGCGATCTGCCAGTAAAAACTACAAATAGTTGTACTCTGCCCCATTTACAACAAATTAAACTTTACTGTTACAGCTTTGGATGAGAGAAATATTTAATCTTTCCTATAATTACTGAATTATCTAGTTTTTCTATGCAGATCTATTAAAAGTTCAGCCATATCACAGTGACCATGGCACTAAACACTCTTTAATTTTATTATACATAAAACATAAAACCATTTACCAGATCAGTGCTCTCATATGACATCAGGACTATTTAAAAAGCTGTTTGCAATTTTCAAAGATTATTTGGGACAATGTAGGAAAGCAGGTCTCCAGGAAGTAGTGCTAATCCTTCATCTATCCTATTTTTACTCAGAAATGCAGACAGAAGAAGGGGAGAAGTGTGTGTCTGTGGTGGTGTGTGGTTTCTCCTTTAGAGAAAGGAGAAATTTGTAAATTAGTTTGTTCATCAGTTTGATCCTAAAATTAGATTTCTGTTCCAAAGTTCTTTCCACTGCAATTAAATACCACTTACAAAGGAAATAAAGGATCAAAAATTGCAATCTAGAGACTCAGATGGAAACAGTTTCTCTATTTTTGGTATTAGGGTGCTTACTTTTCTTGCACCAGCAAGAAAAATAACTCAATGGTATAAAGGCAGCTTTTAAGTCTTCTTTTCCATGACTCTGTTAGCATAATGAAACATTTTACTTTCCAATCTAAATCAGAATTATGCTGGTTAGTAATCCCTGAAGTCAACAGCAGCTCTTGGAATCTGGAGTTCTCCAGCATCTCCATCAGTTAGCTGAATGATGGTTACCTGCTATAAATATATCTGCTTTACATAATTTGTCTACAGAAATACGTTAACTATTTATTGAAATCATAAGGACTGTAGAGGTAGCCACAGACAACACTGGACACATTTTAAACTGATGGCATCCTAAAAACCAGGCTATGTATGTATACAGGATGCTCTGTAAGTGTGGGGGGAACAAATAATGTCAAGAAGTTATCCTTCAGTCAAATTTTGTTTATGAGAATGTGTTATATAATCTTACTTTAAGGAGTGAGAATGCTGTAGGCAGAGCAGCTTCACTGCCACAGAGAATGGAATGAAGAATTCTGTATGTACACAGCAAAATTGCTATGGTCTTTTATTTGCAATGGATCAGAGAGGATGACCCTTATCATTCTTCTTCAAAGATCATTCAGGTCAATTGAAAGATTCCTTTCAGCTTCAGGGGCTTTTGTATAAAAGGAAGAGACAAATGCCTAAGGCAAATAATGACCAATAAAACAGAGGCCTGTTTTGAGTGAGGAATATATATATATATATATATATATATATATATACACACACATTGAATTAATTTGCTTACAGGAGATATATAATCTATTTTTTTTTCCAGTAAGCAGAAACCATAACATACTTCTGAGTATTTCCCCTCTGACTTTTTTTATTTTCTAATATCTTAAAACACAACAAACTGAAACATGGAGCTATTTATTTTCTGTTCTGTGAGAAAAAAGATACATTAATTTGATGCCCAGAAATTACATTAAACATTCATTTATTTGTGAGAGTTTCATTATATTATTACATATGCCTTGCTTTGGTGCATAGGAAGTGTACAGCTTAACATGCTAATTTTATTACCAATTTTTAAAAGGTATGGAGCTTTACTCTATAATAGACAGGAGGTACAGGTCTGAGATTTCCATGTATTGCTGAGTACAGATGAGATTGGAATTTAAGCAATATGCCTTATCTTTGTAACAGGTTACTTTCAGTGAGAGGTACTTGTTTAATTAGAATCAAATACAATCTTACAATCAAATAATAAGTAAAAAAGGGAGTATTTTTTTAATATGTGCTATCCTCATGCTATTTCTGATTTTTTTTCTGCATTTCTTCCTGTAGCCACAGCTGGATGGCATTTTTTAAATATCTAAGCTAGACTTTTCAGAAACAATAAGCATTCTGGGTGCCTATTCAGAGTTATCTTGTTGGGGCCCGAAAGCGCTTTCTGACAACCTGACTCCTTCAAGGTAGTTAATAATGAGGTGAAATTACTAATATTTACCAAACTTCTTCCCTCCAAAGACATCATATATTCATTCCAATGAACTCTGATATCTGTTTTGTTCCACATCTTCAGTCGCTCTAGTTTTCTGGCCAAGGAGCAATGGTTAAGATCTGCCTGAACATTTAGAAAAGTTTTAAATTTCACCAGGCAGCCGAGCACTTTTACACACTACTTATTTATACAGACAACTACATCAGGCTCACTTAAATTGCTCCACCTTATGTCTAATCAGCATAATAGCTTGTTATTTGTCTTAAACTATAAACCAAATATTTAAACAAAACAAAACAAAACAAAATGCTATGGGGTTTTACAAACAAGTATATGACATAATAGTTTGTGGTAATGATTTAGGTTGGAGCAGCTCACTTGTCTGGGAATTTAAGCACTCTCTCAGAACCAGTACTCGGAGACAAAAATGTGAACATTGACAATGTTACGATGAGATACCACTCCACCCATGACGTAGTTCATCTCCAGCTTCAGGATGGCATGGAAAGGTCCAACAATGGGCCTTACCTGGCGAACTACACCTGTTGGGATAGAAATAGGTTGCTGAGATTAATAGGAGAATCAGATGGGTTTGTATGAGCTACACTCCCTTTCATTTTCAATATAGCTGATGGAAAGTTGGATCCACAAAGAGCTTGCAAGAAAGCTTGCAAAATAAGAATAAAATACAATTTTTAAATCAAAATACCTTAAAGAAGATCTAGAAAGAACAATAAAATGCTGCCAATGCAGAAAACCTACATATTCTGAATTTAGTAACATTGAGGTTTTTTTACATTTTATTCAGAGAGATAAATTCTGTAAGCAGTCTGCTTTTAAGTAGGACATAAGAAGAGTTTCCCTAGGTAAGGCGGCATACACATTGCCCTGAAAATTACCTAAGCACACATACCTGAGACTGTGTTGAAAACCACATTTCACTTGGAACAGTAGAAATTAGTCGTAATGCAGCAGTAAAACCAACATTTTCCCTATAAACATCAGATAACACTCATCTATGAATCCTTAGTGTAGACAATCCCAGCTGGGGAGTTTAATGAGGAAAGTGAGAGTATCAGGACATCTGTTCTGTGTCATTCCTCACGTGGATGGTGGCCATTCCTTCACCAACTTCAGGGCTTGATAATGAGGAAGGAATTGGCAAGGAAGAAGTGAGCTATGTCTTTTAGGGCTTTAGTCCTTTTATTTGCTTTACACAGAGGAGCCTCAGTGCCGGGATGCAGCAGGATGAGGACTGTTGGGGGCTGAGAGTGGTGAGGTCCTCAGGGGGGTGGCAGGGCAGGGCACCTCCAGACCAGGCTTGTCCCACCACTCCATCCAGGCAGCAGGGCAGGCCAAGAGGCAGACAAGTTCATCCAAGGGCCCACATCACTGGCCAAGTTCATAGTGATGACACTAGGCCAAAGTCAAACTGCAGAGGCAATCTGTGGGTTAGAGTCCAGAACAAGAGAACATATGGCTGCAATGGAGCTGGAGACCAGCCCTCTTCCAGCACTGCTCAGGCACGGACTGAAGCTGAAATGGGACTCCTGGCCTCTGGGCATGGTGTGGGAGAGGACCTGGTGAAGGCCCATTTGGGCCATGAAGTCTTACCCATGCCTTGGCACAAGGTGGCTAAACAGAATACTGTTATAGTTTCAGACCTATGCAAAAGAAAGTCTGCAGGAGCTTTACCATTGACTCCAAAGAATCAAGATCAGATCATAAACATGTTCTCACTTCATGGTCATTTTCTAGGTCCAGTGTCACAGAGCAGGGAGCTACCAAATGACTCTCATGTGAAAGCTCATATCCAAAAAGGTCAAAATCACATAAACCTGAGGTCAGCCAGCAAGCAGAGGCAGTCTGATGGAAACTGCCTTCCTCAGGCACTTCCTTCTGACAATTGACTTATCTGACAGGGTGTTTGATTCAGAAGGAAATACACAGTTCAAGAAAGGATTATTTAAGATGTATTCCTTCTGCATACTTCAGAAACAAGCAGCACACCAGTGCCTTCCCAGAGTCCCAGATGAACTCCTAACAGCAGTCCCCTGTGAACATATTGGCTTGAGATCTGATGGGAGAGATAAATGTTTGCTTATGCAGGCTGTCAGCACCTTCTTCTAAGGCAATGATGACATTACAGTTTTTTCCTAAATACTAACTAGTATCTTCAGCATGCAGTAAAATTGCAAACTTTTCACCACATTCGCTTTGCTTGCCATGTTTGAGGAATACATTTTTAAGCATCCTTCCCCCTACAATTTATATGTACGTACATACATTCATACATATATATATTTATTTATTTATTTTATTGTAGTTTTCTTGGCTACTCTCTTGCACCTTATAAAAATGGTTTGACTTGGCAGATGATATATTGAAAAAGAAAAGCCTTGCTATAATTGCCCTCTCGGGTAGCATTTAAAGCATTTTGCTAACAGCACATTGCATTATTGCAGGCGCTGCTTTAACTGACAACCACAGAAACACACAGCATTGGCAAGCTGTTTATCCCAGCCTTTTAGAGCTCATGCAGTGATCAGATGGCAAAGGTTGCTGTTTCCATTTACCAATCTTTTTATAGTGCTCTACACTTTCTTGCTGTACTCCAATGGAGTCTACTCTAGCCTGGAAGGGATTGCAAATCTTGTTTTTTTCTGACATGATGCCATTCTACTCAAGGTAGTTTATGCCATAGTATGGCATCTATTTATAAATTATTGACACAGTGTTCAAAGCAGTTAGTAACCTTCTTATTCTTGTTTGGATGCATTCTGCTAATATAACATTTATTTTCAAGGTAGAACAGGCAAACACTGTGATCCATGTGGCAGTACTTTTCCACACAGTTCTCCTGCTGCAGTTTTAAAATCTAGCCTAATAATTGTCTGAGAAGTGAATGCTGCACATGTTCAGAAATATACATCAAAGCAAGAAATGAAATGAATGCCCAAAGAAACAATACTCTTATGATATTTACTTATCCAGTTTTCTGTGTTAATGTCCTAGATATCACTGAAATGACCACCAGTGTAAAAGAACTACTTTTCTTCCTCTCCTATTAAATAGATAACTCAGATGGGTTTGTGCTTATCTGTGTGTATCAGAATGTAGTCATTCTAAATGTGCAGAAATCTGAAAAAAAGAGTAAGACTAAAACCATGAAATGTTCTACTGGACGAAAGCATGTGGCAGGTTTTCAGTTCCTGGCAGATTTACTCATTGCAAGATTTTTTTTTCCATTTAATGAAAAGGGCTAAAATGGAAGATTTTCTCCACCAAACTCAAGGACAAATGAGGGTGGAAACCATGCAATAGCAAAACTGCTCAGAGCCTGAAATATGGCTCCATATTTATCCAGTTCCCAACACTCCTGTTGCAGTAGTCCTAGGTTTTGTCTCAGGCATTAAAAACTTCTTGCTCTAATGTGTCACTGCCTTTTGATGCTACATGTGCATAATTCTTTAATGTCTTGTGCCATTCATGTTAGAGATGAGGGAAAATGCAGGTAATCCAAACCCAGACAAAGCAGTACCTTGTGCCTACTTCCACCAAAAGATGTCTTTAAAAAAAGACTGGGTCTCATGCCTGGTACATATCATTCACATACATGGTTGAATGCATCAGTCGATATCTCAAGAGCATTTAGCACAGGACACATTTGAAGATGCCATGTGGAATAATTCTGGATGTTTTTAAGCAATGTGGATTTCTCAGTTACTGCAGCATTTTCCTAAACATGTTGTTCCACTGTCTTTTGGCAGACTACTGCTGGGTCCAGATTTGTGGTCTGGCATCCTTCAGTATTTGTAGATAAATAGCAAGTATAAAAGCATACTTTGTAGTAATACGAAGGTTACCATTTCTGAATGTACTAAACAGAATCACTGACTGCTTTTTGATCTCTATTATACCAGTCTAAATCCAAAGTAGCTGAATGGAGCAATTCAGATTTGACACGGGATTAGCTGCAGGCTGGGACTTGGTCCTGGATCACTGTAGCACTGTACACTGTCCTGTGAGTCAGTGTCTGTAAGAGGCTAGGAGAACAGTGGTGTTGCTCATTAAATTACCTTAAAATAGAGAGCTCTCAAATACTACCATCAGCTAGTCCTCTCTGGGACCAGAGCAGTCAGTAAATGGGCTGAGTTTATTAAAGCAAGTTCACTCACATCCTTTTCCAATAAAATTAGATTTCAGCTAGGTTAGCATTTTGCTAACCACCACCCCACCACCACCCCTCCCCAACAAAACAGGGGAATATTTAGCTATATTAAAGTAGGGTGAATCACTGGTAACTGAGCAAGGAAATTCGTACTTCTGCTGAATCTCATGTGCCAGGCAATACTTGAGCCTCTCTGTTCTCTTGCCTACAGGCACATCTATGCAAGCAAGTGCTTTTACCCTCCACTCTCATGTGTTTCTGTTGCTGTTTATAATCTTCAGTTCATAATCTGTGAACCAAACACAGACTCAACCTACAGAAAACCCTATGTGTCGCAGGCCAAGCAGACTACTTTCCATCAGCTCCCCTTTGTTTTGTTTTGCTTTTTGTTAACCGAGCACAGATGTTATTACATGACCCAAATCTGCTTGGGTATCTTCATGGTTTGCTGACCTCCTTTCAAAAAACAATGATAAGACTTCTTTTTCTTCCACACTTTGCCCTTTTTTGTAAACAGGATCTACACCAATCCTTTCCATCTGCTGATCTGTGTAAGCAAACAGCCTTGGATTGAGAGGCAGTGAGTTTTTGGATGTCAGTTATTTCTGTAGTGATAGTCAGACCATGGCCCAGAAGTTTTAAAGCTCTGTGATGAATACTCTGAGCTGCCCTCTTGCTCTGTTTCTTCTTCTTCCATGTTTCCTATTTTGATTTTGTCTAAGGTAAAAGTATGTACCATATGAAGTGAAAGCATTAACCTAAATAATACATAATACTTATTTACAAGTGAGAATAATGACAACAGCCAGCAGTATTAGAGTTGCTATCACTGGATTACTGAGGCTTTGCTTATCAAAGGAGATGGGATAAATAAGACATCAAGGCTAATATTGTTAATCTGAAGCCTTTCATAAGAATTTCTGGTATTGTAATCAGATAGAATCATAGAATAGTTTAGGTTGGGAAAGACCCTTAAGATCATCAGCCTCAACCATTAACCTGGCACTGCCAAGTCCACCACTAAACCATGTCCCTAAAAGCCAGACCTACCCGTCTTTTAAATACCTCCAGGGATGAGGACTCAACCACTTCCCTGGAAAGCTTGTTCCAGTGCTTGATAGCCCTTCTTGGTGAAGAAACTTTTCCTAATATCCAATCTAAACCTCTCCTGGTGCAACTTGAGGCCACTTCCTCTTGTTCTATTACTTGTTATTTGGGAGAAGAGACTGACCCCCACCTCACCGCAACCTCCTTTCAGGTAGTTGTGGAAAGTGATAAGGTCCCCTCTTGAGCCTCTTTTTCTCCAGGCTGAACAACCCAAGTTTCCTCAGTCGTTCCTCATAAGAGTTGTTCTTGATATGCCACAGGTATTCCTTGGCTTGTCTATACCTCTTTAAGATATCATTACATTTCTCTGCTTTAAAATATGTCAGCCCCTCAGGCAATTCACCTCTGTGTCTGGTTTCTGCTTGTATTTTTGTGTTAGGCAGTTGAATTGCTAAGAAGCTCTATTTTGAATTTAGGAGAAACACTGCTGTTTAGTTGCCATACTAACCCATTCTGGATGACAAGTCCCCACATTATCATGTGTTAATATCTTGTCTCCAGAAATCCAGACTCCTAATTCTGACTTCTGTGCTAGGATCAAAGCTCTTTATATATTTAAATAGTAAGTTCTTACATACATAAGAAAACCCAAAACTTTTTTGTTTTTCTTTTCAGTGCTAACCTCAAAATTTGCAGCAATTACACTTGCAATGAATGTGGGTCATTGTGCTCCTTGCACTTCTTGCTGAATACTGCATTTGCATTTTCTCTAGAGAAAGTTCCTCTCAACAGGGATGGCCACAGTTTGCCTGAAAGCAAAGCAGAACTAAAAAAGCTTATTTCCACACTGCCACTAGATAAGGCTGTTTGGAGATAGTAGGGAGGATATGTGGTTTTATGATTTCTGTTCCAGAAGTGAAGGTGACAGTATTTTCCACAGGGATTGATTTTTGAGTCTAGGCAAGTATTTAAATCTGTATCATCATAAGAACACAGTACAGACATGAACTACATACATTCCTCAAAGAGAGAGCCTCAGATAACCTCAATTCTAAGGACCCTCCGCCCCCCCAAAAAAGCTGCAAAGTGTTAGGAGAGCAGGCAAGGAATCAGAGGCTTAAGAGAGGGTCAGCAAGGACTGCGGATTACTGTGGAGCTGTATCAGATGATTGCTGAAAGAGGGGATGTGCTGAAGTAAACCTCCTCTTGCCTTACCTGCATAAGCAGGCATATGCCTTTGTGGATGTATAAACAATCCAAACTACTGCCAAATCAAAAGCTGTTCTTCCAGATAGACCATGGGCTATGCTCAGGAAAATACAATAAACACAGTTATCAAAAATGTGATCAATACTCTCAACTACATTTCAAGCTTTGTGTTAAGTAGCAAGAACAAAAGATCTTCTCTTACCCCCTTCACATCTTTTCCCCTATACACACGGTTACAGCTATATTGTTTTGTTCTGGTCATCACATGCCAAAGGAGGGTAACAAACCCACTTTTGTCGGTTTTCTTTTTGCTTACAGCAAGCACACAGTCTCCTTTCTGTGATTCTTCTCTGGTGGCAAGTTAACAAAGAGATGTGGCTTTTTACTATCAGTTGAATCCAAAAGTCTTGCCCCATTTTCATTAGTGCAAGACTTCACATTTACCATTACAGGCAAGTATCCATTTGGCAAGGTTTTCTAGGGACAAAATATTCATTTAGGAAAATTTGCTGTTTTTTTTTTTTTTTTTTACTTTTTTTTTTACTGTTCTTTTTTTTTTGATGTTTTTGTT
>JBAFWW010036406.1:36808-50276 GCA_036873685.1 Agapornis canus
TCATTATTATCCTTGCTCTACAGATGATGAAAATAAATCATGGAGCTGTATGAATTCACCCAAAGCCATGCATTGAATTACAGTTTAGGAACATGTCCTGGGCTTCAGTCATACTCTCAGATTGCTAGGTCTCATTTGTTTTTATTAAATCGTAAGGGTGGACTAATGAGGGAACAGTTTGGGAAGCATCCTGGGCCAAATCCTTAGCTCTGCTGGCAGTACACCTGGTGAAGCTGAAGGGGCGTATTATATGGGAGTAGAAGTGGCTATGGGGCATTCCTCTGCTTCCTGTGATGTAGAGCCAGCCAAGGCCTGAAACTGTCCTGATGCAATCTATAGCAGCTCTACACAGCTAAGTTATTGGTGGTTAAATTGTTCCTATATGAACAAGTACTGCGATGTCTCTTGCCCTGCTTCTTTTGCCTGGTACAGAAGTGAAGAAACAACTTTGGCTTTCATTTAGGACAAATTTATAACACAGCAAGGCTGAGATTCTGCATGCATCAGAAATGGTGATTTAGGTGCTTTAAAATCCCCTCCAAAATAATCTTCCTCCCTCTGCCACTTCTCTCTCTGTGTCTGTGCCATACAGCAAATTGTTGAGTAGGTTCATCCTACAGAGAAGCAGGGCTGAGAGCAGTAATCCCACCTATGAATGTACACACAATCCCCAGTGAAGCTGCCAGAAAGTGAATACCAATGCCAAGCAGCAAAAATTGGCTCTTGATCTGTATGTATGTATGTGAACTAAGAGAAGTGACTGTGGTCCTTAACTGCAGGACTTAAAAACTTGCAGGTGCTGCAGAAGCTGAAGGAACTAAAGAAATAGAGCAGCACCCATGAGAGTGCAGCATCTGGGGCTGGAAAATTCACTTCAGATGACTGGACAGATACTCACTTGGATACTTTTTGAGAATCCTTGCTTAGAAACTTCCTGTCCAGCCCTTGAAATTTCCCTTCCTTCATTTTATATTTTAGAAAACATATTTATTTCATAGGTCAAAAATTAGCAAATCACAGTACTAGGTAGCATATTCAATAGAATGTATTCTGTGATTAATGTCTGCATATAGATAAAGGCTATATTTTTGGAACAAGTCACCTGTCAATAGAAAACAACAGACCACAAACAGATGAGAGGAATATAGTGAGTACCTACTTCCTATGGTAAAATCTGCAAGACGGGAAAAAAAGTCATGGGGCACACAGTTATTATGTGGGTAAATGTGATACCTGGGAATTCAGACTCAATATTTATTTCCTAGGAAGCTATGTGACTTAGAGCTCTGAATGAGTTTCTTTGCCCCATAAAATTAAAACTCCTGGATATCAAAGGTTTTAATTAAATGAATAGTACACTATAATTTGGAACTGTGCAAACATTTTACTGCACCAGTAGCAAGTCTGGCTTTAGGCAAGGATTTCTGGTGGAGGTTTTATATGTTGTAGTCTATTAAATGGAACAAGGAACAAACCACTTACCTTCAGGTCTTGTAAATTCTCTGAACGTGGGCAGTGAAATGACAGTGTGGGAAATTGTGTGGACTGGATCCAACACACAGTTGACATCATTAGGTCGACAAGACTTAATACAACGGATAGTATCTGTCTTTTCAAGTCTGACACTAAGAGAAACGAGAGAGAAATATGCACATATATTCTGAAAATTAATTACTTCTTTGTGTTTTGCAATCTGGGAAACTAGAAACTATAACTGATAGAAGTGTTCAGTCTTCACCTCAAAAGCTGAGACAAATGCAGTTCATCAGAACTGCTACACCACTGAAAAACTTGGCTCAGCTGAGTTGAGGTAAAAATCCCATTAACTCCAGTTCTTCAAGCCAGACATGTGAAAACAGGGAGAACTGTAGAGCATGAGATGCCAAGATGCCACGTAAAATCTCTTCCAAAGTACAAACAAGACCAAACAATTAGGCCCAGATCTTCAGCTGCAGTGCGTTGGCATGGTCTCACCAATTTCAGTGAAGCTGCACTTATATGCACAAGCCTTTTTACACTCCATGTGATATAAGCCATATAAACAAGAAACAATTCCCACTGTGGAAATCTGAAGGACCAACTTTCTTTCACGATTTGCAGTGAAAAAGAGCCAGAAAAGCCTCTGTGAAGTTTTTTTGTTGTTGTTTTTGTTGGTGTTTTGTTTTTTGTTTGGTTTGTTTTGTTTTTTTTTCCCTTACATGCCCCCTTTTCATTTAAACTGACAAAACAGAGAGGAATGGAAACTGGGAGAGGAAAAAAGTTAACCACATTATTTAAAACCTCAAAGATTGAATTCTGAGTCTGGGGAAAAAGTAAGGGTCATTCCATATTCAATCTCAACCAGCTGCTCATTCGTCCCTGAAAGTCTATTAAAAGTTAAATGACAACTTCTCACCCTTGTCCACTAGAGTGAATTTAAAGTCACTTACAGTTCAAGAACTTCACACAATACCCAGTCTGTGTTCATGAGAGATGAAAGGGCTATGCTGGGACTTACAATGTGACTAAGCCCCATAAATGATCTCAACTTTGACCTGCCCATTTCTTCATATTTCTAAGTGGAAAAAAGAAAAGACTACAGTGTCAGAGGGGGGAAATTCAAAGATTAAAAGGAAGAAAAATTCACCGAGTAAAAGGGAAACAACAAATGGAAGCTTTAGTTAGCCAGATATCTCTAGAAACAAATGGATCTTGCTCTTTTCAAAATGTGTTGCCCAAGTCCACACCTACAAGCCATTTTTTTTTCAGATGTTCAAAGGGACTTTATGGCTCTATCAATACCAAATACATCAGTGACTTCTTATTACAGGCTACCCACATTTGCTTACCAAAGAAAACAAAGCCAAACAAGCTAATATTGCATAATGCTAAAATAAAGAGAAAAGAGAAAACATGAATCAACATTAAGGAAATCATACTTTAACAGATGTGAATGGGCATAGTCCACAGGAAGGCAATGAAGCTGCCTTATTTACACCAGCTGAGCCTGGCTTCTGATTTTCACTCTGTAGTTGATGTTTTGAGACTGGCCAGGAGATGGAGGCCAGGAGAGACCTTTTACTTCCCACTGTTACCTGGGTACAAAATTTTGTCATTTCCTAGACATCTCAGAGAGAACAGAATATGGCTTTCTGCTGAAATGCTTCATGCTGGTCATTTCAGAACAAATTAATTATGGATATATGAACATAATAGTCTGATCTACAGCAACAGATTCCATCCCCTTAAACCTCAGCTGTCAAATTAAGAAAGGACTTCCAGCTAGCTGAACCTCATGTCTGTGAAATAAGGATCAGCTAAATTACACAGGCTAGCTAAAGCTTAATATAGTCTATTTCAAAATACGCAATAAATAGAATTAAGCAAAATGTGCATCATTCATGTTTGTTTCTCTCTACCCCTTTTTCTTTTTTTTCCCTGGCTGCATACAGAGGAGTTTAGCAGACATTTACATCTATGCAGCCCTGCAAACAAACACTGCATCTTTCCTCAGAATCTTGCTGAGCTGGGCTCACAAGTGCCAAGTCAGACTGGTTTTACTTCCAACAACATGTTTAAAAATGCTGGAAAAGTTCTTTGAAATTTTTTCTCTTTGCATTATATAATGCAAACAATAACTAAAGCATCCTCTAAAGGTTTTAGGGACACCAGTAAACAGTAACTTGCATAATTCACATTGGAGCATTATTACTAATGAAGTACTACTGGTACAATACATACAGCAACCTACATTTTCATAACTGCATTTAGATAATAGGATTTATATGCAGAAACACTGGTGGGAGTGTCTGAAGCACCCAGCATTGGTTTGCCTTTGCTCCTTCCTAGAAAGAAAAAGGAGCTTTAGTCTTGCCTTCACCTGGAACAGAATTTGGCAAATAGAAACATTTTGGAAATTCTCATCCAAAAAGCCAGGATTTTAAGATGAAGTTCTAAAACTTGCATTCATAATTCTCACTTTTGATTCACTGGAGTAAAGCATTCTGACATGAATTAGGTACCCTGCATACAGAAACTGAGGATCACAATGATCACAAGTGATTTGTACTAGTTCCTGGCTAAAACTGGTTTCTAGATCAATCCAGCTTGTAACCATACATGTTACAGACAAATGTTTGCCAGCTCTATTTTTTGCACCATATTTCTCTCTTCTTATAGATCCCACAACTTTTTTCTTTCTTGCATGTTCTGTCCATACTACTAAATTTCAGTTTATGCTTCCATTTTCTCCTGCCCAAATATTCATTCTCTTACCACCTTTCTTCTGATAGCCCTGCTAATTGCTTCAGCATATCCAAAGTACAGTTGGGTAACACTTTGTTCTCTCACTGCTTCAACATCCCATTTTTAGACAACTCCTGGAGTAATTTCTTTGACAACTAGCATCTATTTAAAATCCTGTCATTTGTTATTAATGATGTGCTCTGATCTTAAAATACTTTTTAATTTTATCCTTACACATCATCTTTACATTTGATCTTCTGATTAACTGATGTTTTCCTTTCTGCTCATGTCCTTCTATAGGAGGGACAGTGAGTGACAAAAGTTTCTTCCTAAGCTCTGAGAGATGTCTTTGTTCAAAACTTTCCCTCAAGTTTTCTCTTCTAACAAACATTGCAGCCCTGGAGCTGGTGTCTCTTTGAGACCTTTTTCATTTAAAAGAGAAAAAAATTAAGAAACAGCTCAGTTGCTCTGATTATTTTGCAAATAATCTTTTCCTGAATATAATTTCTCATTTCTTCTTGGGTCCTGGTGTAATATATTTTCATATTCTCTCTTTGATTCAATTAGTAAGTTCTTTGGTTCAGGGGCTGTGATTTAATTTCCATTTGGAAAGAACCATGTACAAAAATGGCACTACATAATTTCATACATGTTCTTGAATGTTCCAGCCACATTGCAGCATTAAAGCATCTAATACAGGAGAATCTGAGCTCCATGGTCTTGAATTACTTGCTGAATGCAATTAATATAGCAACATTTTACAATACTGAGGACCAAATTCTCACACTGCTTTCTTTTCCTGCCAAACAAATATATTAATGCTTGCAAAAATTAAGTTTATTTTTGAATCTTTATCCTAGTTAATTACAGCCTCAAAATGAACTGGTAGCCAGAAGGCATTTATATACGATCATCTTCTGTGGCAGTAAGAAACCCCATTAGTTCAAGCAGCATGGGCTTGTGCTTTCAATATTTAAAACTGGGACTCTATCCCCACTGGCAACTTCTGGCAGCTTTATAAGTATGTGTCAACAGGCTTATTAAACATTGGCATTCCTCATGAGACTTGAACTCCTGTCAGCCAGCTGGGATAAACTTTGCCTTAGGGAACATGTAATACTCTGGCAGAGTGCTGCAGTCATGCCCCAATCTAGTCCTTGGCTGATGATGAGCCCAAGAGCCTGCAGCTTACAGCTAATAGAGTAATTCCTAGTGTTCAGGTGATTAAGGCTTGTGATCTTGGCTTAGAATGTTCGCAGTTTCTAACCTTGCACCTTTCCTGTGTCTTCTGCATTTATTTGGTGAAGCGTTATTCCAGTTGTATTTTCTACATTTTTCTTGATTGCATAGAGGTGAATGAAGAAACTTGTAGAAGTAAAGGAAGAAAGATTTGGATATCGGAGTTCTGTCTTATCTTTCAGGGCTGCTGGGGTTTGGTTGGGATTTTTTGGGTAGTGGTGCTGAGTAAAGTCTTTAAAGCTAAATATTTATCAGCTTTGAAATGAAAGTTGGAGAGAGACCAATTAAATATCTTTTTCAACTGTTCCTATAGAAATGTCTCAGGATATTGTGGGTGAAATAGAAAAGAGCTCTCTGCTAGTAGCTGAATGCTGTTAGGAATTTCATTGCTGTTTTCCCATCATTAGTTTTTCAGTTCAGTGAAAATTCCACAGAAAAGAAGATGAAAAATCTCAAAAATAAATGTTCTTTAGAAGAGATTCTCTTTTGTACCATCTTTAAAAGTTAGAACTGGGGTCTGTACCTGATGGAAATCAGCACAAGCTCACTGGCTAAAACAGAGCAATGATAACTAGTGCAGCTTGAAAATATGGCTCCCCCTTTTCAAAGCCACTTGTGTGGAGGGGCCTAAGTTACACCCTTTTAATAGATTTTCAGAAAATGCACAGAAATTTGCCCCTGAAGTGATGAAACTCTCTAAAGATGTCTCAATTGAGACAGGTCAAATTATACACCTATTTTGTTTAAAAAATTTAGACCTAAACATATGCAGCTGTGTGTCATCAAATGAAACCAACTCCACTACTGTGTGAAGTACATGAATTATTTTCAGTCCTCACTACAGTCAGGCAATAAGCTCTTGGACACCTGTTTCTGCTTTTTATAATGACACAGAGTACATGTAAGAATCTCCCTAAATTGAGACTTTCAGTTGTGGAGGAAGGTGGAGAACTCTAATGATGATGGCAAACAAAATGCAAGTGCAGCATGCAACAGATGAACTAAAACTTTATTAAAACTGGGAAATAAAAGCTACTTTTAAAAGAGAAAAGGAAGCCAATGATGCCTGTAGGTTAGGGATCAAAGCTGTGCAGAGACAAAGATAAAAAGTTTGGCAATAAATGTGTTGACAGTTCCATGGCGGAAAAGTTGCATTTGAATTGTCAGAAGAAGGTCTCTGGGTTCTGTGATTTGCCGCTGCATGACCACAATGCCACTGTGGTTGTTCACTTTTTTTGTGGTGAAAAACCCCTCCTGGTTCCCGCTGATGATGGACAGCAGAATTTTATCCCCAGGGACAGCATTGGAAGGGCCCATGCGGAAAATGTCGGTGGGTACTTGAATGTTGGTGGGAAAAGAGAGGTGATAGTAGGTTATTCTCAGAGGCAGGCTCTGGCACTCCTTATTTTCATTACAAGGCAAGCGCTCACAGCGACTGCAAGAAAAGTGAGAACACAAGACAAGAGGAAGATTAGCGTACATTTAGCAAGCGTGATAGGAGAGCAAGGGCAGTGGGGGTGGGAAAAGATATCTTGATTTGCATACTGTAGCCATTCTTCAGCCTGGCATCTCACTCTTATTGCAAATGGGCATTTACTAAATAAGAACAAGCTTTTCTGTAGCAGGTACTTTTGCAGGAGCATTGCCATTTTCAGAAGTGCTGCCCTTTCTTTGCATTCACAGATGGACTGAGTCTGGCACCTCAGTTCAAGTTTATTTGCATCTACATCAGCTAAGTTCTTCCCAGGAAGAACGCTGCCTCCCCCCTCCCTCAGTTTTATTCTTTTGTTGATTGGACATAATATTAAATAAAGGAAGAGATCCTAAGTGGTTACTGAGTTGACTGTGTCCTACTTGGCTGGATTTTTCAGACTGAGCAAAGTATTCTGAAAACCACAAATATACAAAGAGTCAGTCTTTCTTGGGGAGAAGAGGCACTTTAGATACTGCACTACTGACAGCATACAGAGGAATGTATAACTTATTCCCAACTGCCTGTATGTTAAGTTTTATTGACTTTGAAGGAAAACCTTTCTCCTCTTGATTTGGCACAGTATTCGTCTCTGCTACCAGGACAGCCAACATGAGTCAGTCTTAACACCCATTTAGGAAAGCACTGAAAGCAAGATCCAACAGCTTGATGTCTCCAGCATGATGCTGGTGAGTAAGAAAGTTGCACTTTGCTGTTTCTTTCCCTTATCATGAGACATTATATTAAAGTGAAAAAGTCAAGAGGACTAAGAAGAAATCTCCCATACAGGCTGAAAGTGAGCAGTGAACATCAGCACTAGAAATCATAAACTGCATGGAGAGAGCAATCTCCTTCTTTTCTGTTACTGAGAACTGTGAAATTTATCAAGTAGACTATGGCACAGACAGGTATGAGCATGAAAGTCACTATTATTGAATAATGTTGTAGTCTACCAGTGCATTAATGATACCTGGTGGGTTTGAGAAGTGTTTGAAGAATTGCATACAAGGTGAGTTTATATAAATTTCCGACTAAAGATGCCCAGCACCACATTCAAGTTGTGGTGAACATCCTCTCAAGACAGGTGCATGGAAGTAGAGATAGACATAATGATCTCATTTGGATATTGACTTTGCAAAATTGGAGAGGATGAGGTTGTGCATTTAGCTCAAAACTTGCCTCATGCAAAACCATGACTCAATTACATTATGTACAAGAGCCTCTCCACTCAAAAGCAATATTAAGTTCACAGGCTGAGGCTTTAGAACCTAAACTATTTACTCGCTCCTTTACTAACAAATGCTCCAGCATGAAAGCTTGGCTTGCTTCTTACTACGTCAAGGATATGTGAGTGCCCATTTCATTTATTTTGTTTTGACATATGAAATTGAGCTCCTATCAGGAGTATCTGGTATCAACAGAACTGTAGCTTATAAGCAAACCCCACTTTGTTGCCAATACATCGTGACCTGAATTCCAGGAACTTTTCATTATATGCAAAATAAACACTTTCAAGAAGAGTAGTTAAAAGCACCCTCAGTTCTTCAGTTAATGTGTTCTATATTTTCTTTTAATACCACTTGCAAATGAAAGTACAAAGCAATTCTTTGAAGACTTAAATGCATTCTTAATTTTGCTCATCTGTGTAAAGATCATGCACAAGTCTTCACAGGATGACCAGCTAATTAGGTATGGATACTCCTGCAATATTTTCAGGTATAGCAAGTTCTGCATTCTTTCTGAAATGTCATCAATAACTCCACTAAAAACAATTACTTGGTTTTGCTGAAATCATGAAACAAGTCAAGACAGTTAATTTCTTACTTGGAAATGTTTTCTTCATGTAAATCTTTTTGGAATCATGTACCTGCTCATGAGCATTTGCATGCTCATAAAATGCCCTGATTTATTCTTTTATAAATAAAATAAATTTTATAATAATAGCTAGATTTTTTAAGAGAACAGAACCTGAAAGCTTCCAGTTTCCTAACAACTTTCTCAATCAGGACGTTTTCCTGATTCATTTGTGGAGACACATGTGCCTGCAACTAGAAGCTAGAACTATTCAGAATTCATTATCTTTTATCATATTCTTTGGTGGTGCACACTACACACTTCACTATAGGTTTAGGTACCATTCACTAATTGTTTCATCAACTAACCACAAAGGAGAGATAGCAAATATTGCTTCCAAGAACCGGAGTTCATTCTGGGGTCATGCACCACAAAGGCAATAAGCAATGAGCATTTAAATCCCAGTGTACTCTTTAGACCTTATTTAAATGCTTCCCTTCAGTGAGCAGAAGAAAATCATAAGGCAAGGGAATCCAACAACCTGCCACTAGTGAGTAAGCAGCCCAAGATTCGGGATGCTGCTCCAGCTCTGTGGCATCCCAGGATGGATGAGCTGGCCGTGCAGCCGCTATACCCCGCCACCACGCCGTGTCGCTGTGGGAGAGAGCACAGGGGACCCAGAGAGAGAAGGGGACTGCTGAGGAGGCGGCAAGATGCTAACCAGAGAAACCCAACCCAGGGCAGAAGCTAAACACTCACTGCTTTGCAGTAAGGTGTTATTATATACATCTTTGCAATTGGGCACATGAGCTAGAAAAATAAGCACATGCTGCTGCTAAACACTTTTTCCTGAATTTGTTCCTGATTATTATAGTTCATTCACTACTCTGTTCTCCTACATTTGATTTTGTGCCTGAAATACTGGTTTTGAACCATTTTTCATAGCATGAGTTTCATATACAAAGCACTGGTTACTCATAAAGGAAAAGAAAACTACCAGAACTAGAGAGATTCCATTTCAGATAACGAATACAACATCTCCTAATGGAAAAATTAGGAGAAAATATTTTCTGCCTTCCCTCCTGTTGATTTCTGAGCCTCGTTTTTTGCTTCTTTATGCCCAAAAGAGTTGAGTGGTATGCAACAACTCCTCATGTGCTGAAGAGACAAGAACTTTTTATTAGCAGGATTTATGACTTTGTAATTTACTTCATACATGGAAAACATTTCAACATGCTGAACAGCTAAGCAAGCTTATTACTAAACTATACACTACATACCTCTGAAATCCAACCCTGTGGATTTCCAGAGCTCTAATAACCTTCCAGACCTCCGAGAATATACTCCATTACAATGGATTTTGCTCCTGCTATTGTTAGTCTGTATTTCTTCTCAGTAGGTTGCACCACACCTTGAGGCCCTGGATGAGCTATCATCCAGGCTGCATCACCACATCATGGATCCTACATTGATGTTAATAGAGCAGCTATGTAAAGAAGGGGGGCTTTGTCTTAGACTAGAACTTAAAGGGAATCAAACCAGCTGATAGCTACTTTTCACAGACATTTCTTAAGAAGAGGATAATCTGGAGTTCCACTTTAGGCCAACACCGGAATACAGTATTCAGCAATACAGGAGACAGCATGGACAACCTTGCATGTCCCTCCTGTCTGGAGCTGGAAAGTCTCAAGGAGTTTTCAAGCCATAGAAGAGACAGAAGCTCAGATCTGCTGAATCAGAAGACAATTGTTTGCTTTTTTCTTAAATGAACAAAACGATGTGTTGCTCCCTACACTTATTCTTGGAAATGAATGAACTGCTTTTGCCGAAATTTGCCAAAGCTTGAGCTTTGAATGTAAAATTTCAGCCATTGGTTACGTTCTGGAAAAGTTCTAAGCAGTTAAAAACAGGTCCCAATAATGAAAAGTGATGGGTAATCTTAATAATACACAGACATGTCTAGAATATAAAGATATTTCCCAATCTTGCTCACTGCAGCACACATTTCTGACACAGCGCCATAACCACTTCTTTATCTTTTCTGCTGTTTTTCTTGGCTTAAATATTATAAATGTTAGACTTCAGTGTTGCATGAAGAGAATTTAATTGTTATGCAATTTGAAAACAAAAAGTGTTTGGCAAGGCAGTAGAGCAAGTTAAGTTCCATTGTGAGTAGATCTTAATTATCCTTGGAAAAACACCAAGCCTAAAGGCTGATCAAGGAATAAAAAAAAAAAAAAAGCAGAATTTAAGCAAAAGAGATAAGACCTTCAATAAAATTGTTACCACTACGAATCAGGCCATGCCAGGCACTTTGCTGGCCTCAGGGGAAGGTTACATAGGCTGTTTCCTCCTGAAGCTCAGTGTATCTATACAGCATCCTGAGCTTTCAGCCTTCACATAGGATGATTCTGCAATTACTTCACCTAAAGACAATCACCACTGCAACAGCCACCATGCAAAAATCTCTTCTTTAAAGGTGTTAGGTAAGGAAACTTCTGGATCACTGAGGACTGTTGTCTCTATATAAGAGTTTACAGGAAAAATAAGAATGAACAAACTTGGATTTGTAGGACTGAGGCTTATTAAATAATAGCCGTTCCAAAGAAAATATTGGAGAATAGGGTAAAAATTCCTGAGGTGCCAACTGGATGGAATGGAATATGTGTTGTCTTTCTTATGATGTGCCAAGTTGGTGAAACTGAAATGTGTTTTGAATAAAAAGGAGAGGGAAACAGTATCTGTGTTAGATATGATGTTATAAGAAGCCAACTATTTTGATTTCTGAATTCTGGCACAAGGTTGGGTGAAAAAGTGATTTAATGTCATTATCAAGCAAAACTTATTGAAGATATGCTATCTATCAAGAATATGTATATTCATTTGGATGTTAAAAGGGTGCTAAAGAGCTGTCTTACCAAACTCTTCCTCAGTGGGCACAAGGTAACACAATACATAAACCCTGATTCTGGCATAGAATCACAGGATCATAAATGGTTTGGGTGGGAAAGGACCTTCATATCAAGTTCCAACCCCCATGTCATGGGCAGGGACACCTCACACTAGACCATGTCGTCCAAGGCTCTGTCCAACATGGCCTTGAGCCTTGCCAGAGATGGAGCATTCACCACTTCTTTGGGCAGCCTGCTCCAGTGCCTCACCACCCTCACAGTAAAAAACTTCTTCCTTATATCTAACCTAAACCTCCCCTGTTTAAGTTTAAACTCATGTTTAACAGTGTTTAAATTTATACCATGTTGGTATAATACTCATATACTGGCTAAGCATGAGAGTACCCATCTCCTTATTGAACTAACTTGAACATTTTGCAATAAAGATAATGAACTCATATTCTCTTTGGTTTATGCAAACACATTTTTTACAATAAATTTAGTAACTGTTCAGAGGGAAAAACCCAATAAATCCAACAAGATAGTAACTCAAGGAATTAAAGTAATTAGAAATTCACTGAGAAGCTGTGGGGTTTGTGTCTGACTCATAGCCTAATTATAGCCCTAGCACATCAGAAGAATCTCTCCCTGTGAGTCTGTTTGAGTTTGGCAGAGTAAGCCATTACAGGGCCCCAAAAACCCAGACACAGAAAAACAATTCACATATTTTCCTACTTCCCCAGAAGAGCCTTAACATCTCAAATAGCCATTAATTTCAACAGACGCATAAAAATATAGGTCAGATAGAAGATGAAATGGAATGGATGTGTACGATGCATGCTTTATAAACTGAACTTTGTAACTCAAGGATGTCCATAAAAGTAGAAATCTGCTAATTCTGCTTAGTAGCAGTTTATAAATTACTTTTTTTGAATTAGGATATAAATGAACATACAATATTACAAATAAAGAGAACATCTGCATCATGAGGCACTGCTTGTTTAGTGATGTGACAAACAGATCTAAAATTCAATTGTAAAAATACAAGCATATTTTATAAATATCTGGGTTCGTACCATGAACTCACTCTATAGCGTTCTGATCAAATACATCTGGTTTGACACTTCTATGACTTTCACGGATTAAGGTTTAAATGGCAACTAACTAATCCCCACAAAGTCCCTCTGATGATCAGCATTAGCTTCATTCTACAGGGGTGCCACAGAGCACTTATTTTATCTAAAAGATGGTGGATATATGAACACTGACTGTGGAAAGCAATAGCGAGCTGATGACAAATGTGATTTACCAGCTTTCCTCCCTAGCTGGTAGAGGAAACACTTACCTCGGCATGGGCCACATGTGGGGGACCACGGAGCAACCCTTGGAAGAATTGCTGGAGTACAGGGTGGCCATAAAGCCACAGGGTGGGAGGAAAAGCAGTCATCTTCACCAGCATAAACTAGCTACAGGACTGAAATTTTGAAACAACTTCTCAACTTAGCATCATTAGACAAGTATAAAGGAGCTGCCAGCTATGCCTCCTCCCGAAGCTGTCATGTATTTTCAACACCAGAATGCATAGACTTTCTTTGAGCTAGGTTAAGAGACACAAACATGAGCTGAACCTAACATGCCACCCTTCATAGGCTTTCCAGCTTTTTTAACGGAGGTAAAACAGTACTAAAACTAAGACATTCTTGCAATACTTTGCAACAGCACCTATAAGATTTCAGAGAGGGGCCTAAAAAGAACTCTTTCACTATGTGTGTCCTGGGTTCAGCAGTTGCAGCAAGTTTTTCTTCTCTTTAGTAGCTGGTGTTTTGACTGAACTCGGGAACAAGGCTGA
>JBAFWW010036406.1:52660-65552 GCA_036873685.1 Agapornis canus
GATGCCATTTTTCTTTTTTTTTTTTTTTTATTAAAAAAGGATAGGATGCATGTCACTGAGGAAGCTGGAAATAGGAAGCTTTTGGTGTATTATATTCAACAGGGTCTCACAGTATAGGCTCATCTGCACTGTGCTATTCAAGGTGTATGACTTGGAGGAAGTCTTCAAGACCACAGTTGCATATTTCTACCTATCTGGATATCAGCAAGACTGGTTTTAAAGGTCTTGAATCCAACCTAGTTGGATCACCCTTCAAAATGCAGTAAATGGAGACCCACACATCTCTGCATGATCCAGCCTAAGGGCAATGCATTTGAACTATGGGTTACAGTGGCCTTGATTAACAACATTCATGTAATTGGAGATAACACGCTGGGTTGATTTCTCATGCCATTCCATTATAGATCTCCAAGCTAAAAACATTCAGAAATAGCTAAAGAGCAGTAAGTTGCATCTCACACTGTGTAGCCAGAGCATATAGACAGCCTTACCTTCACATGACCTGCCATCAGCTGAAAGTTTGAATCCCATGGTGCAAGTGCAGTAATAAGAACCAGGAGTATTCTCACACTTGTGAGCACAAAGGCGGCCTGGATAGCGTCTGCATTCATTGATATCTGCAATTATAAACAGAAGTCTAGATATATATTGGCTGGCTTCACTGTAGTAGTAGTCTGGACAAGAATATGGTCATAAAAGCTTGATTTTTATTTTCCAGATCTAGATTTCATTTAGAAGCACCCCCATGCATAATTGAATTAGATCTATAATGAAGATAGCTGCTTTGATCTTCCAAAGGAATGTTACGCTGTAGGTGCATATAAAAAATATCACAGAAAGCAATTACACACATTCTCATAATCTTACCTTTTAATAGGATAACAGATAACATGTTGACAATACTAATACACCTTCCTTTGAAGTATCAGCAGCTCTTTAATATGGTATTAGATTTATACAAATAGTATAGTAGTCAATTTTGCATTCCAATGAAAGAGGTCATGCAGAGAGCAGCAACATTCTTTACACAGGATTTTTTTAAAATGCCATGGCTGCATTTAGGTAGATAGGTGCAACTTACCAATGCAAGTTCTACTGATGACATCAAAAGAGTAACCAGTTTTGCACTCACAACGGTAATTGCCTGGGGCATTTATGCAAACATGTCCTTCTCCACAAGGCTGATTAGAGGATGCACACTCATCCACATCTAAAAAAAAAACCAGAGAAGTGATTGAAAGTACTCTTCTGAGCATGCAATTTGAGAGAAGAGCAACGTGTTTTCCTTGCAGTGCTTTATATAAGCCATTTACCCATTTACAAAAACTGAAAACACATGCAAAATTACCACACTTTGCAAAAGTCACCTTAGTTAAAAGCAACCCAAAGGCATATAATATATCGCTTTCAACACTACTTAAATGGCTTCTATGAGACATCAAGTGGAGCTTGTGTTATACTTCTATGTATTGAGAAGACCACACAGCATTGTTCCAATACATTAATATAGTCACAGACAATAACATGTCTTTCGGGGTGATTATTATTTATCCTCTTCTCAGAATATAGGGTTTCATGAGTTATTTGAAGGACAGAAAGTAAATACTTGTCATTCTTCACTTGTTAGGACTTCCATGAGGGAAAGGACTGACTTTGGGAATGTGAAAAATTTGGCCAAAGCTCAGGAAACTGGTAAATATAAGTGACAGATTTATTTATTTTCTTCAAACTGTGTTTTCTCCCTAACTGTTACTTACCTACACATCTTGTTCCATCTTCATTGAGATGATAACCTCGGCCACAGCTGGGTGACATTCGCTGACAGGTGTATGAGCCATCAGTGTTAATACATATCTGTCCAGCTGGGCATGGCATGTTGGTGCTCAGGCATTCATTGATATCTAAAAGAGCATAATAAGTTAGTGTAACTATCTGCTGTCTGAAGATGTTTAAGATGCTTTCCTTACATAATTTCTCAGATTTTTAAAAGTTTTGCTCATGGGAGAATACAATATTCATGTCATTTAGCTTCACTGGTATAAGGCTTCCAGGGTGAAAATCAGGAGCAGTATGAGAGGCCCAAATCCCATAAAAAGCAGAGGAAATTTGGTATAGAGTTTTTATTTGTTTAAAAGCCTTTGAAGGTCTCCCCTAAATAATACAAAGAGATAACCAACAATTCAGTTCACCAGCTCAACCAGTTACACTGCAGTCTGTGGGTTGCAGCTCCCAGTGGATGAGCTATGTGGTAGTATGTGTTCATATAGGTAGTAGCTGACTATTTTTCCAGAGAGATAAACTACTGCTCACAGGTATTCACCATTAATACCTTACTTTGTCTTAGGATAAGTTGTCCATGTAAACACATAAGAATGTGAATTGCTTATTTATGTTACTACAAGGCCATGCAACCCTCTTCCATCTCTCAAATGTATGTCTGGTTTTTTACTAACTGGACATTGTATCACTTTGTGAAAAAGAAAACTTTTGCCTGATAAGAACCCACTGTAATATAAAATCTCAGAGAGTGTAATAATACTAAGCTGTGTTAGAGTATAATCTGTGTGGTGTATCAAGCCAAGATGGTAAGAAACCCATTGTTATGCAAGGTTAGCAAGTGCTATTAGTTTGGGGGAAAAGAGTTTCAGAGCCAGGAATCAGTGGCTACAGGAGATACTGAGGCTATCTGGAAATGTTAATGCAACTAGGACCTGACAGTTTGTAGGAGCAGGAATGCAGGTTATGGGTTTGCATCCCATAACCTTCAGCAATGTCCAGCTTCATGCAAATACTTCTCTACCTAAAATTTTTCTTTTTCACTGGGATATTATCATAACTTTACACAGTGGTACTGTTAATTGTCGAAGAGCTACTGCTTTCTAGTTGGCATGGTATAGTATTAAGTACAGCATCCAGCTTGCAAAACATTGGCTGCCAGACATGGAGAAGGCAACTTGGTATAATGAGAACCACTTGAGCCAAGTCTATCCCAGCTCACTAAAGTGTAAAATTTTCAAATTACAAAGACACTGAAAAGACAGGAAGATTTTCATACTTTTTCCCTTCAGTACCACATAGGTAGCATTTGATTCACATTTGAATCAGCCTCTGAAATTGTTTCGTTATATATTTTGAGCAAATGCATTTTAGAAGACATAACTTTTGCTGCTGCAATCTGACATGTCTGTGAAGGCAAACTAACTACTAACTGTCGTGGACCTGGTGCTAGTTATGGCAGATATACTTTTTCAAAGGGTTTGCTGTGTGCAAGCACTTCATATTAAAGGCTGGAAATTTGTTTTCAGTCTCAGTGTTTCCAGTGTCAGATTTCTGCGCTACAGGGTATGATATGGTCAGGAGAATGAGTGGTTGACAATGAGCTAGACTTGGCAGCTGCTGCCGCTCAGCCAGTTCCACAAGCCTAAGACATGCTATGCCGATGGGGGAATTCAAAGTTAAGTTGAGACTTGAAAATACTACTCAAGGGAATAACTGATAGATTTGTAGGTCACATTAGACAATTCCATTTAGAGTCTGCTGGAAACCACTAACATAAATGTTATAATTCTGTTTTGTAGGAGTCTTGGAAACAAGGCATTAACTTGACAGATTGCAATCAGTCTTTAAAGTAAAACTCCTCCCCAGTGTGTCACAACTGGCCCATCATCCTCATAGACAGTGAGGTTCTTTGTAAGCTGTAACTAATGGAAGACAGGTCTGGAACCACCTACATACCTGTAAAACCACACATACTAATATCAACAAAGTGTGTTACAGAGGATGTCATAAATTACAGCTTTTTATACTAAGCTTTTGTTAAAACTTTTTGGATAGAGGTAAAACATATTGCAAAACTTTTGTTTCAGATAAAATGCCCAAAAACTAAAGAAAATGTTCAAGTGTAGATAAGTGCCTTAGGTAACCAAATCTCGTTAGAAATAGAGATCTAGTATTTAAGGCTTTTATTTAAATAATTTTCATCCGTAAATCTTACATGTAAGACCAAGCTTTCCTTTAAAATGGCAGAAAAACCACATAGAGCAATGCATACATGCACGAAGAATGACTTGAGAAGTTCAGAACTTGCTGAAACTCACTTAACTCATAGGCAACACTTAAGTATTCAATGAGATAAGGATATCTTACCAATACAGTTGCCTAGCGCATCTTGTATAAACCCATTCATGCACTGTAGTTTGGGTCGGCAACGGAAAGATCCTGGAGTATTCTGACAGATAAAATCGGGGGGGCAGTTATGAGTACCAGTCTCACATTCGTCAATATCTGGTACATCACAAAAAAAAATTGTTAGCAGGAGTTTGATAGAACTTTCATCACATTTGAAGCATAAGACATAGTTAAAAACATCAAATAGATTTTACCCTCAGCATACCTCCATGCAGTTCAATGCAGTGACCCAGGATTAATCTGACCTACTACCTCAAACAGAATCACAGTAAAACCAAATAGAATAAGTTAAGATTTTTTATTATTTCATTACTAAAAAACATATAGGGAGGGTCTTTGTGCTTATTATGCTTTACAAGTTTAGTTCTCACAACTCAATTATTCAAAATTATTATAGAGCACCTGAAGCATCATGCTCAGCAGTGTTCAGCCTTGATTCAGCTTAAGTCAGCAAGATTTAATATGTCCAAGTGCAATTTAAATTTTAACCTCAGATCCAATGCAGATGTTAATTTCTTTCATAAGCAAATTAAATGGCCCTGATTCTTATCCATATTAAGGCTTGCAATATCCTGCTGTTATTGTGCTTTTAAATGCACATAAATACTATTTTCAATGTAATATTCCAGTTCAGAATTGACATTAAATATTTGTGAATAAAATATGGTTCAGATAATGAAGACAAGGGCTAGTGAATGTAACACTATCCACATAAAAGTAACTAAAATTTAATGTTGCCACCTAGCAATAGGATGAAATCTCCTAAAGCTAAAATACAGAAACTTTCCACAAATAGGATGCCTCAGCTTTCCCACTCATGCAGCAGATGCCACTACTTATCCCTCGAGCTTTGTGAGACTTAAATAATGATTGCGGAGTCCATTTTTAGTTTATGATGGATTAATATTAAATTGGGTTCAGCAGGTTAATGGTTGGACTCAATGATCTTAGAGGTCTTTTCCTAATTATATTATTCTACAATTCTATGTTGCACAACTCAGTCATTTTGCTTGGTATTTAAAAACCATACCTAAAAATTATTAATTTTCTATTTTCATTGCTGTTAATACAACATCAATAATTAACATTCTTAACAGATCTTTTCCAGATAAGAAATTTCTAATGTTAATAGCATCCATAATTTACTATCTGTACTCCTGTTATTCCAGAAGAGAAAGACAGTTAATACTTGCAGGTAAGGTATTTGCTGGCCTAAAACTGATGTCATTCAAATCAGCAAAAATTTTACTTTAAAAGGATCAAAGTTAGACCCTGATACTTTGAAAAACATTGCCTGTATATTCTGCAGGTTTTTCATTAGAGTAAGCTTTTTTTTAGTCCATCTATTATTCATCACTGTCCAGTTCCTACAATATAACCTCACCCATAATTTTGCTTGAGTTAATTTTCTCAGTGGAATGAAATTTGTCTGTTTATAAACAGTTCTAGGCTCTGGGGGAACAGACTTTCCCACAGTGTAAACCTATTCCACATCAAATGGAATCTGCTGCCAATTTAGTAATAATTTCTGCAAAGTCAGGTGAAGTTATGAATGCATGTAACAGCATACTTTGAGCTAGATGCAACTTGAAATCAATAATTTCTTGAATAAATAAAAAAAGACTATTACCCTCGTGTTCAAAAATAACTTGTCAAGAACAGTATTTGTAATCCTTTTTAATTTTAAATCCTTAAAAATGTTGTGATTAAGAAATTGATCCCTTTGTAACGAATTTAAACCTCCTGAGGCTTACTTTTTTTAAAAGATACATCTAGGCTTACAAATTGAATGACCTTGCCACACTTCATTTAACACTCCCAAGTGTGCAAACTTGATTCTTTCAGGTGAAATCAAATTATTAGACATGGTCCAGAAGCAGGGCTTAAACGCTCCACTCACCAACAAGAAACTAATTCACAGAACAGGACTAGAGCTAGCCAGAAGTAAACACCAGGAAAACATGTATAAGTGTGAGTGCTGGGCCTTCAAAATCAACTGTTTCCACTCTCAGACCTATTGCACAACACAAATTGCCAGTGTAAAAGAAATGTAATTATCTCTCCTGGAAGTCTCTGTAGTAGTCCACAGACAGCCTGATCTGGTATCTGAAAGGCGACGTGTGGAAAACTACTGTTCCAGAGGAGCCAGCACTGCCTGTGTGTCCCTGTGTAACTATGGCTCACACCTGTTTACCAAAAGTAAAAGAGCATAACATGATGATGTACTTATTTTTTTTACCAAAGTCTGGAAAATTTCAGTTTCTCTGCACAGGACATACCTTTGCAACGACTGTCATCTGTTAATTCATAGCCAGTTCCACAGCTCGTGTCCCGCTGACAGCGAAAGGATCCTAACGTATTGACACAAGTTTGTCCAATGCCACAACTGTGTGTCCCAGTGATACACTCATTAATATCTAGAATATGAAAAATTATAGGGGGTGGGAGGGAAAGGGCAAGTAAGTGTGAATAAGAAACATTAAATTATTTGGCATCCACATATATCAAATGTAAAAGTTTTCCTTTTTATATTTCACACTAAGTTAATCTTCAGTACCTGACCTGATCAACCATCAATACCTGTTTTATATTCTGAAATTTGTATCTGACTTACTTACGTAGACTCCCTTTTCAGTCAATGACAGGAAAAGGCACTCCTGATGAGTAATGCTTGTCATCCTAGAACAGCTATGCAGAACAGGCAAGATGAACTGTGCCTACAAGTGCTTCTCTCTCAGTTAGAAACAAAAGGAGCCTAGGCTGATATTTGCTCAGAAGCAAATATCTACACTGCACATGTCTGAAGTCAAATGCAATAACCCCTATCGCAGCCCATTTAAGTTCATATGCCTTCAGTTCTTCTGGGAGAAACTTAATCCTTACCCTTGACCATTCCTATGCCACACATGATATCCAAAACTTTCATCCTTTCTGTCGGTTGTGTTCTTAACAAGGTGAAGAATCCTACTCTTACTTCATCTGCCTTATCAATTACTATCTACTATACAAAAGAGAACAGGTATTTTATTTTGGTTTTATTCATAACAACAAACTCAAGATCTTCTGCCTCTTCTCTCTAAATCCAGTATCTCTTTTGATTCTTTCTTAATTCCATCTTCCCACAATTCTCATTTCAACCCTCCACTTATATCAACTTTTTATGATGTCACCTCTTATGCCAGCTGGCATAATCATATTCTGATCTCTTCTCTCTACATTTTTTTTTTAATCTAGTCTTGCTCTTTTAAAACAAAAATGCTGATAACTGAGACAATTATTTCTTTTACCTTCGCAGTTGACACCATCTGCTTGAAGCTGATACCCAACAAAGCAGGAGCAGACGTAACTAGATCCTGTGTCTCTGCACTGCTGAGAGCATGGACCACCACCTAATTGGATATTTTAAGAAGTCTTGTATAATTAAGAAGCTCTTCACAAGAACTGAAACAAACCATTATTTACAGGATGCTTTCTGATTTATTTCAAAAACAGATAACTTAACATGCACATATACAAAAGAAGTGTTTGTAGTCACTGGATTCTTTTAGCTCTAAAAGTCAATACAAGAAGGATATTAAGATGTCAGTCATTGCCCATCACTGTTAGAAGTTAAAGGAAAAATGCTGATGTGCTCAGAGACCTCCTCAGGTTTTGGCTGGAAGTTAAAACTTTGCAATGGTGATTACTGTAAAATAAGGAAGACAAGATGAGTCATCATAAGTTAATGAAACATTTTCACTATTACCTTCATTAGGCTATATTTTTAGCCCATCACTACTAGGACCATACTCCTGAATTAGCTATTGTGTGAATTCTTTTCCTACTTAGTAGACAGGAAACATGAAAGGGAGAAGAGGCTATTGTGAATGACAAAGGCTTCAGAGAACCTGAAGACTTAGTACTGGGGAACTAAGAATGTAGCAAAGTGTATGCCGGAGTCACAAAGGATCAGAAAGAAAACTGGGATTATTCTGGCAAACAGAAAGAATATAATAGGACGTTTGCACAAAATTTAGCTCATCATTAAGAAATACTTTTTTTCTAAATTTGTTTAAAGATAGTTTTAATATTAAAAACATTTCATATTGAGAGAAAAGGTTATGTACTTCCAACCATTTTTTATAAGTGTATTGATACTCTTACTACAAATAGAACCTGTCCTCTTCTGGTTTTCAGAATAGCTGGATAGGCATTATAACAAAAGGTTTAAGATTAAGTACAACCAATGCTGGCAATGCAGCTGGAATACTTTAAACTTTTGAGTGAATGAAATTTTTTTTGTAAGTGTAAAGATTTCCAATGAGGACAGGGCCATTATTACACCACAGAAAAGTAGGTCTGTACACAGTACCGGCAAAGACAATGACATTAGAAGGAACCGTAGTGTTGTGGTTGAAATAGATAGCTACTGTTTTCCGAACCTTTGCTAATACTTGAGCTTCCGTCAGCCACAGTAAAACCTATCATGAAGCTGTTGGAAGAATTAATTTCCTCATATACCACAAAGGTGCTCCAAACCAAACTGCTGGAAGTTCCATTGCCTAAGAAATTTAAGCATCCCCTGGTAAAGTTCAGAAGATCACAAGCAATTTGGCATGCCACGTTTATCAGAAAACATACTGTGAAAAGAAACTTTTAATTTGTAATTAGTCATACCGATCCATCTCTTGCAGGCACCTGATTAACTGACAAATGCAACAACTGAGTACATAAAGAAATAATGCTCGGAAAATATGTAACACATTCTTCTATGTCATCTCTTATAATTAGCGGCTGGAGACAAGGACAGCCAGTGTTGGCTTTGACTAGCTAATGACCTAGTAGACATTTCCATCCTCTCTAGAGTGTAATAGCTATGCAATTTGCCACATAGTAAATCATCTCTAAACTAGAATATAAGACTACTAAAGTGATTTTATCCTAAATACATTATGTAGTTCTAAGACGCTTGTAGAAAATAATAAATCACTGCTGGTTTAAGTTTATGGACAAGTAAATCACATGTGAGAAGCAATAAATCAGAATACTTTGCAGAACAATATCCTAACACCACATTCTTCCCAGGAAGCAGAACAGTCTGATTAATGAGGACAATAGAAACTTTTCTTCCCTTTTTTCAGGTGGCATATGAAAAAGAAAACATGTTTCATTTCTTATTCAATCACCCTGATTATCCCAAGAGAAGAATAAAAGAATGCACATATTTAATATAGGATCCTTGTATCCTAAAGAATCCAGAGAATTCCACAGGTTCAATAGGCAACACCTCTGAGGTACTACTCATTAGAAGTTTAAAAAATATGTTAAATGCATAGTCTAAGTTTTAGGTGGATAAAATGAACTCCACTATGGAGGACAATGCCTCCCTTGTATTTAAGAACTATGGAGGCATCACATATAACAGCCTACTATTTCTTAGAAAGGATCTTCATTCTGTTATTTTTACCCATAACTAGCCTGGGCAAAAGGTTTTGACTAATCTCTAGATCTCAGTTTGCTTCATTTTTATTGGAGGCAATCACAAAAGAGCTGGCTAACAGGACTAGTCACCTGACTTACCTCTGCAGCCATCATGCAGATAGGGATCTTCTTGGTCTAGTTCTTCCTTTGAAATTTCAACTAAAAAGAGGAGAGATAGGCATTAGAGGAGAAAGCACTTTTCTTCTCACAGTAAAAAGCTGCCTGCTTGGCGTGGGACTCAGACTAGGGTTTTGGATAAACCAGAACAAAATTAAAGAACATTATTTACATATTTTACAGCTATTTCATACTTAAATTTGCCATTCAAATGTACATGGCCACCAGGCATTTTCCATCTGACTGATTCAATATGAAAGTCATGCTGTGATCATAGATTAAATTTGGGCTGAGATTTTCAAATGCAGTTTCTTAACATTAGGCTTTTAACCAGTGCTTAACCTCATTTTCCTAAGACATGTTGCTGAGACATGCTTGGCTTCTACTAACTTTATAGTAGCTTGGGGTATTCACAGTTATAATGAAAATCAAATTAATTTCAGTTATTTATTTAGACTTAATTCCAAAAAGAGCTTCACACCCAATTTTTGGATACCTACTTATGGCATTCTTTCATATGTACTTCATATACCTTAACTCAAGAGTTTTGATCAGAAGTACTTCTGCTACATGCGTGTGTCCTGAGAGTTCATTCTCTCTACAAGGAAAACATAAAAGGGCTGAAATGGGTTCACTGTCTGAACCCATTGCTTGCCCAAAGGACTAGCTAACAGACTTCCTCCAATCCTGCCACTTTGAACACAGGGGAAATGAAAGGTTGGTAGTGAGATGTGTAAACCCAAAATCTCAAAATATTCTGGTTATTGAATAGGAAGCTTGGTCTCATTTCATATGATTGTCCATAAGCTTATTCAACCACCAGTCTCTTACAAGCAAATAATAAATCATGGATGTGAAAGCAAGATTTGTGCAATGGCACAAGGCTGAGTTGGTACACTGAGTCCTCACACTATAAGAGCATTTTGGTCATAAGGAAGCTAACAAAACCAATTTGTCCAAATCTGGTTTGATTTTATAGAAGTCTCTGGAGACACAATAACAGAGAATATTTGTTAAATTACCAAGAAAGTGTCATACAAGAAATTAGCTTGCCTTACCCTCTGCAGTAGAATGTCTTGAATGTCTTTCTATTGCATAACAGAAACAGCTGCCTTGCAAAATGGAGACTGATTTCCTCTTAATAACTAGCAAAAGTGTCTATTAATATTGTTTGCTCTGCCTTTCTATAGGCAATTTTTATTGTGAATAGGGATATTTGACATATGGTGAATTACCTGCCTGTTTATTAGTTTAATGATGAGAACATTGTCCCTCCCTGCTTGCTGACATAGACTCATTTTTGAGATGCACAACGTTTGGCACAATAACCATACCAAAACCATACTAACCATATGCATAGTGGTTATTATGCACACCACTTGCCTCCAAGGGTAAGTATGGAAATCCTGTATGCCCTGCTCACAATCTGGATTTTCAGAAGTTGATAATTTTTCATGTCATGCAGGTACATTAAGTCTAAAAATTTTTCTTATTAGCAGAGTGGTCTAAGTACAAGGTATCTACTAGTCCAGTCACTTCAGCCAGAGCTAATGGACAAGGGGACTTCCCCCACTGAAACAGTGGCACACAAAGAAACTGGAAGGGCATTTCTAAATGTTACTTGATAAAGGCAGACACTGACACAAGTCAGGTTTGAAAGACTTGAAACAAGTCTGATAACACACTTGCTCAAGTAGACCAAAGCAAGCTTTTCTGTTAGGGTCTGGGCTTGACGTTGTTTGGTTAGGCTGATGTCTTCAAAATCTGTCACTGGTGACCTGCAAGCCAGCCTGCATGTTTTCAGTACTCAACTGCCCACTAAGGAGGCAACACTATACAGCATGACTTTTCTGCAATTTTAGGGCTGTCTGCTAAGTGAAAAAGGAAAACAAAACCCACCAACATCATGTCTGTAAGGGTCAGGATGTCCACACAGAATTCCAACAGAGATAATTTAAGTACAAGTACTCCTTGTACCTCATATCATTTTATATTTCCCTTTTTATATTTGCAACATAAAATACCTTGCTCCTTTTTAGGAGCATCATCGCTGATGGACAGATCTTGACCCTTCACACAGCAAGCTCTGAAGACAATTCCACACTGGTATCCTATCTTTGGGTTGGGTTCACAACTCTGTCCTTGAACTTGGGCAGTCTTTCCCAGCAAACAACAGTAGCAGCATACCTGTTAATAAATCAATCAATCAATAAATAAAGAGAGGCAAATCCTAGCCTTGAACAAATCAATGCGAATTTTGTCAGTAGTGTCAACAGTGTTATCTCACCTTGACAAACTCACGGAATATATTCTGCTAACTCTTTAAGAAGTCCTGGTATACTTAGTCTCAGACATTTTGATCTGTAGTTGAGTTCAGTGAGCTTTGCATCGGGCCTACATACAGCCAAGCACAGAACCTGGATCCAGCTCTCACAAAAATTGTGTCTGTGTGAATGTGTGTGAAAGGTGATGTGGAGGACAAGAATGGTTCCCTGCCTGCATAGTCCAGTTTCACACACCAGCAAACAGTGGAACCTCTTAAGGCCTCTGCTTCCCTTTTATGTCCAGTTCAATTAAAACAGCACACAATCAATGAAGTGCATGACTCAGTTTATAATTAAACTGCCTAGTCAACTTCCCAGCAAAAAAAATACCTCTCTCTGAACTAGCCAACAAACAAGCCAACAAACATGATTCATCCATGGTTAGTGTTAACAGGTCATAAAGAGAAGCAGCTCTGCTCTGAAAACCAGACTACATAGTCAAACATTATCTAAAAGCATCGCACTCCTGACATGGCTTCCAGCAATGAAACATGGTCTGCCTCTTTCAGACCTGCTGAACTACAGCCCAGAATACACCACAGAAGTGAACACAGGGCAAGTTAATCCTATGGAGGCTTCCTTTTAGTTATCAGAATACAGCTGATGCCTTGCCAGATTTTGACATCATATACTTCTGGATATCCTCACTGCCTTCTACTGTTAGGCATATGAAGTGACTCAGTCTAGGACTTTGTTTTGTCGTGTTCGCTTGCAGCCCAGAAAGTATCCTGAGCTGCATCAAAAGGACCATGACCAGCAGGTCAAAGGAGGTGATCCTGCCCTTCTACTCTGCTCTTGTGAGA
>JBAFWW010036408.1:0-29613 GCA_036873685.1 Agapornis canus
GCAAGGCCAAGACCTCCCGGAGGAACGCTTGGGGCAACCTCTCCTACGCCGACCTCATCACCCGCGCTATCGAGAGCTCCCCGGAGAAGCGCCTCACCCTCTCCCAGATCTACGACTGGATGGTCCGCTGCGTGCCCTACTTCAAGGACAAGGGTGACAGCAACAGCTCCGCCGGCTGGAAGGTGAGGGGGGGGTCCAGGGTCCGCGGCGAGACCCACCGCGCCGCCCCGACGGGCGGGCTGCAGCGGTGAATGCCGCGGCTTCCTCCGGTGCAGCCGGCCAGGTGCTGCGGAGGGCCGTGCTGGTGGTCGCCCTGTTCCCTGTGTTTGTTTGTTTATTTATTAATGAAGGGAGGGGGTAAGAAAAGTTTTGTTTCTTTCCTGTTGCTGCGTACAGGCGGTGAGGGCTCCTAACTCTGTGAGCAAAGAAAACGCTGGAGCGGAGCTGGGTTCTCTCGTGCGCAAGCACATAAGCCGGGGAAGAAAAAGAGGAAAAAAGAAAGGAAAAATACTTGTTATGGTGTGGTGGTGGTTGGTTTGGTTTGGTGTTCTTTTTGTTTTTTTTCCTTTAAAAAAAACCCCACGCTCCTTCAGTGTAACTCGTGCTGGAAATAAGCAGAGTTGCTTCTGTGCAGGGTCAGGCTGAGTCTCAGACCTCAGATACGAAACGACTGTTATTTTCGTCTAGAAAAGCCCCAGTGGTTTTCCCACACGTTCCTCAAAGGCAGTAGAGGGAAATTCGGGTCTTGACATTTCTTCCTAAAGTTAATCAAAGCGTGAAGTTGTTGGCTGCTCAGCCACGGGAATGCTTGGTTTGTGATTCTTGAGGTGCCAGTGCATGAGGGCACCGTCTGCTGATAAATCCCTTGTAGCCGAGTATTTTCTGTCCAGCGCTGGGAAGGTTAGCAGCTAAGATTACTACTGTTTTAATAAGTAAGAAAGCAAAAAGCCACCTGTTTTTGAGGATTGTTTACTCAGCATGTGCAAAAGCACGTTGCAGTCAGGCAGGGTTTTATTCTCAGAGTCTAGGAAGGCCTACCAGGAGCCCGTGCTGCACCTAAAGCATATTTGAGGCGACTTTCAGAGCTGCTTTTTTTCCTCCTCATTTTCCACATCCATCTATTAGTGTCTGTTGGACGCAGAAATATCACATACTCGCTGCTACACAGAAGTGCAGGTACTACTTGATGCTGTTTGCAGAGGGAAATCCCGGTACGGTTCAGTAGCTGCCGAGGGCTGATACTGGCAGCATCTGCGACAGAGTTTTTGAATGGATGGCTGAAGGCGAATTTGCTGGGAAGTTTTATTGTGTTACAGAGAAATTACATTTCTTCTTTCAATCTCTCTAGCTTTGGATCAGGGGATAACTTGGAGTATACAAGTCAGTCAGAAGTACCGTATGGGTGAAATGAAACATTTCTGGCAGTCTTCATATTAGCAGCCCTGTCTCATATTTTGGTGCCTGAGTAGGACTTGCTGCTAGAACTGAAGTACAGCTGTGCAATTTTTTCCTTTCCAAATGGAGCACTGTAGAGAAAGCGTTTCATTGACAGACTTGTCTCAGGCTGGGGAAAATGGCAAAGTTTATCAGTGGCACAACTAATTAAAGACAAGGCTTTTAAAAACACAGATCTCTTTTATAGCTTTTGCATCTATATTAGGCTTGAATTTTGGTCTGATTTCACAAGTGCGACATGGAGTGCGGTAAAGGGTTACACCTTCTGATGACAGCCCATGCCTTTCATAAATTGTTTGGTTTCACTTAGAAGCAGTGGCTGTAGATGTCCTCTGCTATGTCAAATGCAGCCTTTTTGTCTAATACTTTGAGTTTTCAGCAAATTCTGGATACCTGATTGAAGCAAAGACTTATCAAACAACGGGGCTGATGCTGTTTCGTCTGGTTTTGGTGGCAGAACTCCCATTTGCTTCAGCAGATGCAGGATCTGGGCCATAACCTGAAGTGCTTACGTTGATTAGTATGCTTAATACAGTCACAATTTTTCTGACAATTTACACTGTTAATTTAATATTGATTCCATTGCTGAGCAGCATTAACTGGTACTTTCAGCTAATTAAAATGTTAAAAACCTGGATCCCTTGAGATTTCTCTGATATAATTTAGTTCAGAAGTTTCTCACAAACCTTTAAGATGACTTTTATCAGGAGGTGCTTGCACACTAGTAGCAGAAAACTCAGCCTTCTTAATGACTGTGAGACGTCTCTGGAAGTTTGGGTAAGGCGATTTGACTGTATTAACGGTGGGTGCAGTTGTTCACGGGTAGTAGAGGCATGCTGAAAGGGGCTAAGGAGAGGTCAGGAGCTAATAATTTGCCAGGCATCCAAACCAGCAAAATTTAATTCCTTAGCAGGGCTAGAGTTTCTTTTGATGTATGCCTGTGCGTTCAGAAGAGGACTGTTTCAGAACAGGACTATTTCAGTTTCTTAGCTGGAACGTAAATTAGTTTGTGCAAGAAGCAACAGTTAAATAGAGACTCCATCTTAGTCTCCTGATGCTGAAACACATTAGATGTTATTATCATCTTTGTTTCCCTCACAGATAATGAATACAACTCTTCAAGAACTCATGTCAGCTTTTCACATCAGACTTTTTCAGATTGCTAGTTACCCTGAGATTTTAAATGAGCAGAAGATAGTTCTGTATCAGGAGGCTTTTATCTTAATTTAGAATATTTTTACACAGCCAAGTTCATCTTTGAAGGCAGCAGGCCCATTTAACAATGTTCTGCTCTGGCACTGAGTGGGAAAATTGTCACTTTAAACAAAGGGAAGAAAAGAACTTGGTTTTATTATCTTATGTGTTATTATATATGAAATATTAATCTGCTTCTAGTGAGATGTGCTGTTTCTAGTGAGACGTGCTGAATACCATAATCCATAAACGTAGCAGGGATTATACCCCTCAAAACAATTATTTTAAGAGCTATGAAGTTACAACTATTGCTTTTTCTTTCTTTCTTTCTTTTTTTTTCCTAGGGCATTAAAGCAGAAGTGACTATTTCAGATGTGGTTAGGAAGGCATATATTACATTTCCGCTAATTTAGATGAGGTTTGCCCAATACACCCCCCAACAATCTCCTTTCTTTCCCCCTCCCCCTGGCCCTGGTGGGACATCAGCTAACCTAATACTGCCTGACAGTGAACTAGGACAGCAATGTGCAGTGCGTTGCCATAGAGCTGGCACACTATGGGCACTGTCATGTACCATGGGCAGCCAGGTTTTATACAGCCCTCTGTACTTCCAAATCACTGGGAAGGGTTTAGATGCATGCTTCAATATCTAGTCTTTAATACTTATGGGGGAGTTGATATTTATATTTATTGTATTTATATTTATTATCACTGGAGGGGGGCAAAGGTATGAGGGTGAGCTGGTGAAATGCAGTGCCAGGCGGCTGTTGCAGGCAGTTCCACAGAGCTTCTCAGTGACTACCTGTCTTTCCAAATTCAGGTATCCATTGCGCTGTCAGCATCCTGCAGTCACAAAACTAGTGTGCTGACTTAAAAAGTAGGTGGGTTCCCCCCCTCCCCGGGATATTTTGGATATAGTAACTCCACTGACTGATCTTGAAATAGAAAACTGCAGCACCCTTATGTCCATGTATATAGTAGAGGTGCCTGGTTTCACTATAGCTTAAGTACTTCCACATCTCTTCCTATAATGTTATTTTGTAATTTCTTGCAGCACTGTCTTGTGAAACAGTATTTTCTACTTGAAGAGTACACTAGGGGGACTATTTTCCTCTTTGCTGAGCAGTATGAATCTGGTCCTTCATACACAGATACCAACAATTCCCAAATTTAAATGCAGCTGGTTTGCTTTGATTCATTTTTTTTTTCATATCAGAAGCCTGATTGGTTTATACCTGTTGTGTTCATCTTCCCTATGAAAGATAAATACAAGCTGCTGGGATATTTGCTCAGAAGAGGAGATTCTTTGTATGTGGACATTTCATCATTTCTCACCATGTGTTATTAACCAATACATACCTATGGGCTGCAGTCCCTTCAGTGCAGCAAGCTCATGAGTCTCTTCTCCGGTTGTTCAGACTTGAGAAATTTGCCAGCGATGTAGACAGATGTCTAAATCTGTTAGCCAGATGCTGATACACAAGATGTGTCGGACTTTTTTTATCATCTTTCTGCAAAGGATGTGGGAAGGAAGCAACGCCACTCTGTTCTTACTTCTCTTGCCTTGAAGTGGCACAGAACGTCTTTATCAGGAGTGGCAGTGGAAAACTGGAGTTTGCATCAGTTTCATTTTTTTCCTCCATTGTCTTTTTTCTTTTTTCAGGCTGTTTTCCAGCTGACTGCTAGCATGAATATTTTCCAGCCTTCTATTCTACTTTGGGTTTGTTTTTTTGTTTTCTAATTTTGAGCTGCCTTGTTCCATCTGTACAGAAGGGTCTGAGTTACAAGCTGTAGCCTGATTATTTTAAGTTTTGATCTACATAAGCAAGCATGGGTTTAAGCATGTGAATGGATCCGTGGGGCTTCACTTGGATTACTTGTGTGCTTAACCTTACTGCTTAAGCATCTTACCTGATCAAAGTCTTCCTATGTTGTGCTTTAACAAAATACTCGGTAACATTTCTAAGTGAATTTTGTGCTGAGCAACTTAGAGAGATATGTGATTCCAGCCCTAAAGTTGAAACTGCTTTATTAACAAGCTTTTTGCATCAAAGAGGAACATACTTCAGTATCAAAGTAACAAATGACTTCTTAAACTTTCTGGTAGAAACCATATGTAGATATTAGCACACGTTATTATTTTATATCTGTAATGTACATGAAAGATCTCGCTTTCCCCTTCTCATGCAGGCAGGTGACAGCTATTAGAGGAGAGAAACCGACATGGAGTATATCTCCCAGAATCACTGACTTTGATTCTGAGTGTGACAGTGAGGAGCACCTCCACTGAAGGACTTATTAAATGTAGATATAAACACATTGCCTTGGTGAATGTCATCAGCTGCAAGCAGTCACAGGCTCTGATAAACCCCCAGTGAATGATGCCGGATAGTATTGCTGTCAGGTAGACAGGTGTGATAAATAGTGGAATCAGTGTTCCTCAATTCTTTAGAGACGGAAGGTTACCTAAAACACTCATGCAACATTAACATTGTCTGAAATCGGTTATTAGTGTCACTATTTAAGCATATTTAAAATAGGAAGCTTGAGATTCAGAGGTTTGGCTCCTACACTTACCTGTGTGTTTGAAAGTACATGGTATTGCTAATAAAAATGAAATCATCTTAGTGGCTTTTATATCTGCTTATTGTACTGGCTTGAACAAACACTGAGACTGTCAGGCTGGGGAAGAGAGGTGTCCTGGTGCCCCTGCTCCAGGACATCCTTCCTTTGCATGGTTTTGTCTTTGTAAAGTGAGCAGTGTCTTAGCACACGAGGCCATTTTGTATTCGGGTCATTTTGGTGGTGCTACACCACTTTGCTGTAATCCTGGGAGATTAGGGGAGGCTGGGCACGTGCTGGTGCATTTAGAAAGGCAAGTGATTAGGGTTAGCCCAGTGGTTTTGTGAAGGCTCTTTGTGCTGACGTGGACAAAGTAGAAACCCAGAGTCACTGGCGTCCCTTACAGAAGGCAGGCAGCGCTGGGGCTGGTGCAGTCCCCCCAGGCCTCCCTGCAGCTGCTGTGTTGTTTTCAACCACCTTGCATGGTGTGTATGGGGGGAAAAAGTGTGAAATAACCCCAGAAAACTACAGTAGGGGCGCTGGGTTATATGGGAGGCTGAAAAGATTGCCTTGGAAATAAGTTAAAACTGAGGACAACCAGCCAAAGCATTTCCCTAGGTGGCAGCCTCCTAAAGGTGCCATGCAAGGTTCTGGCAGCCAGCTATTTTGTGTGGAAGTATGGAAAATCTTTTGTGAGGATTGTTTCTTATTTGCAATGCAATTACAGTGGGTCTTAGTGTAGGGGCAGCTTGCCAAGGGAGAAACTGAAAGTGTTTCCTAATGCAGGTTGTTGCTTAAACTAAAATCTTTGCATGTTCTTGTTTCTCTCCCACTTCTTAAAAAGCCTTACTGCTATCTCTGTCACAGAATATGTGCCCAAAGGGCAGGGTTATAAAATGGCAGCGTTAGTTTCTTTAAAAGGCACGAGGTTCTCTGCATTTTGAGGCGCAATCTCTTCTGGAGGAGGGCAAGCTCTGAGCATCCTCCTGCCACTGTTTTGTTCCCCTTGCTGTCAAAAACGGCCTCGGTTCTCAGCTCAGAGCTGAAAAGGGACCACAGCCTTGCTAGGTCCTAGGGCAGGAGGTGCATCCAGGTCCTGCAGCACGTAGTGAGCACCCCCGTAAAGACCTGCGTGATAACACAGCGCTTGGGGATCAGCAGGGTTTTTGTGTCGTGGCTTTTCTTGGGGCTGACAATGTATGTGTAGTGCAGTGGTTCAGGAGCAAAATAAAGTGTTCAAGTAATGTGCACAGTCAGTCAGTTTTTGGTAGTGCTGGCTCAGTGCTCCACGGGTTACATGAAGATTATGCTTAACCTTTTCTCTGCTCTTTTTTTAGTGCTTCTACAAACTTAGACAGTTCTTTTCTGTTACAATTTCCTGAGCATTGCCACACACACAGCTTGGAAAATGAGGTGCATTTAGCCAATTTATGGCCTGACATATGTTAATTAACATTAATTACCTGCTTGAATAGTCCATTTAGCACTTATTATTAAAAAGAGGCTTGTCTACAGAAAGGGATTTTCCTTCAGAGTGAGATGTTTTGTTCTAACTTGCTTCAGACAAAGTTAGGATGGGGTATCCTGTGCTTTTCTGCGCGACTGTACTAGTTTCCTGACGTTCCAGTTGTGTGTGTGGGATACGATTGCAACACTGACACACACCAACTCCTTACCCCCTGTGTATCCAACATTTTCTTGACATTGGCTTAGCTCTCCCAAACAAACCAGCATATTTCCAGTCTTTTTTTTGCTCCTCTGATTGAGACAGCTGGAGAAAGAGCCATGCTTCTCAGCTTGCCAGGAACTGCAGGGAGATTGGAGGCCTGCGGTGATGTGGTTCCAGCCCCTGTTTGGGATAGAGGAATAGGAAAAGCTCAAGTGTGCAAGGCTGGAGGGGGTACATAGGAGTTGCTTGGGCTTACTGTGGTGCCTTGCAGTGAAGACATCCTCAGCTCTGTGTGGCTGAGGATGATGGATCTTGAGGATCCCACAGCCGTTGAGAGCAGGCCAGCACTGGAGTGGAGTCTGGTCTCTAACAGCAGTGGGTTATAACCTGTGAGATAGGGGAGTTAACAAGCAGAGAGCGATCATTCAATCTTCAAATACCAATATAAAAAAATGAATTCCATTCCTCAGTTCTTCATACTGCCATTCCTCATTCCTGGCTTGGGAGACTCTAGGGACATTATGTCCTGCTTTACCTTCTCCATTCTTCTTATTGTAATGCCAGTTGCATGGTGCATGGGGTGCCTCTGTGAGAAATGGGGGGCTGGCTCATAACTGTGCGGGGCATGTTGCAGATCAAAGCTGGTTTTCAGTTGGGGATACCTGTGGAGTTGGTTAGACTACAGGACTGATAAAGAGCAATTTCAGGGGAGTGTAAGGTGTTGGAAACAAGTGATGATTGTGTTAGTGCTCTGCCTCATCCCAGTGGTAAAATAGCAAGGGAGCTGCCATTCAGTGGAGCTGGAGAAGAGCATTACGATGACACTATTGCTTTTCACCCGAGTTGCTCCTCCTGATGCTGCACCTCACTGTGATGTCTGAGGGGGGGCCAGTCTTGCCTTATAAAGAGAGAGTCCTTTGTATGGGCCACCCCCTTTGCACATTTGCTCAAGGAGTGATACACGCTTAATGCTGATTTGCAGGGAATTTGAGTCGGGTCAGGAGTTAACAGCATTGGTGTCTTGTTAATAACTTGTGTGTGTGCTACTTGGACTTCGTTTCTTGGGCAATTTTCCTTATCTGTACACTGGTACTGGTTAAAAATGAAGGCTATTTAAATACTTCTACTGATAATAAAGCACCTTTGTAAGATTTCACTGAAAGAGTAGTGCCTTTCTGGGGATTTGTACTGGTAAAAAAATGCCTTGTGAAAATTAGTTCGTATAACAGACTTGTTCTAATGAATTGAATGGATTGCTTGCTCGATCACAATATGCTGTATACTTAAATGCTGAATTATGAAATGCTGGCTTCTCACCTGCATGTGTTTGTTTGGCAAGATACTATTTTGCTTTTCTTTATTATTTTTCCCCTGCTAGTGAAGTTGCCACTCTCTACATGTAAAGAGAAATGTGCAGGAGGGGTGCACACTGGAACAGGAGGACAGAGGCAGGCTATGTATGGATCATGGCTGGAGGGCTGGAGGAAGGCCCACTTGAAGCAAGGAGGAGGACATGCAGCACTGCTAGTTTGTTGTCAGGGCCTCTGCAAGCTTGTGCTTCCAGGTTTCCTGAAGAGCGCTGCTGTCGGTTCTGGGAGCAGGAGGCTGCTGGTGCTGGGGCTCTGCCTCCACAGCCTCTGGCTGCTGCACACCTGAGTGCTGCTGGCACTGGTTGGGTGCGTTTCCGTGCAGTGAGTCACTGGATCACGCCACTTCTGCATCCCTTCACACACTGCCCATGCTGAGGTGAAGGGTGGGACTGCGCTGACGTCTCCATGCCAAAATCCTATTGAGAGCTCAGGAATGGGGGCAGGAGTGCTGGCAAAAGTGCCCTTTTCCGCCTTTGACACCTAGCTCTGAGGTTGCCTTCACACTTTGTGCTGCAGTCTGTCTGGAGGCTGCTCCTAAGGCAGCCTTGCAGTGCCTTCAGGCCAGTCCACCTCCTTACGCCTCCCTTTCTGAGACTGCTGTCCACAGGGACCAGCGGCTGCCATGGGCATGCCCGGGATTGTGGCCAGTGGGTGGGATCCTAGGAAAAAGTTTTTAGTAGGCCTGTTGTCTCCCATGTCACGTGAGCAGAAAAGGGCAGGTCAGGCTGCTTGCCAGCACTTGAACAGGGTGGGTAACGGGTGCTTATCCTGACCCCACAGGAGTGGGAGGCAGCCGATAAATTGTAGGGCTGATGAGGGCAGACAGCAGCCTGCTGGGCATGGACAGATAGAGGAGCACCCAAACACATCAGCACACGTATGCTTCAGCTTCACTCTTGTGTCCTGGCTACTGCAACTGCTCCATTCGGAGTGGGAATGAAAATGGGTTTGTGTGAATGCAGCCTGGTTATGATGGTGCAACTTCCATGGGCAGATGAAATAAAAAGAGCAGGATTTGACTCTCATCCCTGCTAACGGCCGTGTTATGTTAAAGCAGCAGAGGAGCTCTCCTGTGGTACTGCAGCAGCACGCATTTGCATTAGTGTAACTAAGACTCAAGCCAGCAATGCTTGAAATCCTGATTGCAGCTCAGCCTGAACTCCCTGTGAGGACTGTGCATGACCAGGGAGTGTTAGTAACAGTGTTGCACTTAAGTAAACAAAGTTTTGTTTAAAAAGGTATTAATTGCCTAATAATATTCTCATACAAACTACTCTCCTAGTCTAGACAGCCAGCACCTCTGACATTGTAGATCATTTGCCCTTATAACTTACTGTTTTTTTCATGCTGTATGATGTTGGTTTCTATACTTTTTCCCAAATAGGATGCAGAAGAATAGGTATATTATCCTAAAGAAATCATTTTAGGGCAGTGGGCTGTATTCCAGGGCTGTATTTGTTTTATCTAGAACATGGACTGAATTATGTTGATATATACTCCAGTTAGGCGTCAGTGCTCTTAAAACCTGCTGGATTTGGTTTTGGTTTGTTCTTTTTTCCTCTCTGTGCTAGCTCTTCAAGCAGCTATTTCAGGTCTCTAAAGACGTGTTATAACCAAAGTTAGCCCTACTTTTTCAGATGAAATTTGCAGTGTAAACATACCTTTAAATGCGAGACTTAATCCAGATCAAAAGATTCTGACTTTGCAGGTATTTGTGGAGTTAGGCTAGGAACCTCTATCTTGTGTAAATATATTTGCTAGTACTTCATGGAGGATTTATCAGTTTTCTATATAAAGTTCTAGATATGCTTGGTACATAAAATTTGGCGTCTGATAAGTGAGAATGGCACTCAACAAAGGATGTCTTTTTGTGATACTCTTGCAGGCTCCCACATTATCATCTCTTTAGCTGATTGCTAAGAGCAGTGATGTGGTTTCCTGAAACCTATAGCCTACTGTTTGTTCTGCAGAACTGCTCTGGACCTTAACTAATTTTCAGAGAATGTTTTCTTTTTTTTCCAGGAATTCATAGGAGAAGGTGACACCAGTTCAAGTCGTGTCCCTAGATGCTTGTAAGCTGAGACACATAAAGCTGCTGTCCCTGTTTTTGTGCAACACGATCTGTTGTGTTTGAAAGTTTCACCGTATGGGGGAACTCAAAACCATTTGTCTGAGATGTCAGGTTTCAGAGTGAATGGTGCTTCTTTAAGTATTCATCAAGATCTACAATGGAGGCTGCTAGTCCTGCCATGCCTTTGTAGGAGAACAACTTTGGCACCAAGAATGATGCTGCCACTGAAGAGCTATAAAATCTCAGATGCATTTTGTGAATCTTGTTTAAGCAGCTTCTGCTTTTGCATAGCCTGAGCCATATATATGTGGCCCAGATAAATGGGGGGCATCTAAAATCTTTGTTTTGCAAATGAAGCCATATCAGAGTTGTGCATGGTTTGGGCCGGAGGTTTCCAGCTTAGTTTGTGCAGCAGCTAAAAGCCTCAACCCAGCATTACTATTTTCATCATAATGTTGACAGTGTGATTTTTCACTTCCCATAGCATGTTAAGATTTATTTCTTGCCCTATTGCTTTTAAAGCCTGGCTCATGCGTGGTGAAAATGCTTCTGGTTAAAATGTACTAATGGTTTGCACACTTGGGGTAGGAGAGAAATATTTTGTCAGGAGCTGGTTTTTATAAAGCTTTGAGGAATGGAACCGTGTGCTTAAGAAGGTATTTTAAAATCAATAGGGAAAGCATGTAGGCCATAAGGCAGTGGCATACGAGGCTGGGAGGGGGAAGGATTCTGTGAACTAGCAGTAGAGAGTAAATCAACCTCATGTATGTTCATAGACATCTGATGTCTACTGGGCCTACTGGGGTAGCTTGGAGCAGGTGGAAGCAGCATACTGTTTATCTAATTAGAAACATAAATAAAATCTTTCCAACATTTTTCTAAATTAAAATGCATTTGAAGCATATGTCAGACTTCTCACATCCAGGAAAGATCTCTAAAACCCTGCCGTTCTCCAGGGAGGCTGTTTCTAGCCCACCTTCTTCAAGGCTTTGACAGGTAAAGAGTCTTCATGGTTGGAGTGGGATGTGCATTAGCAGTTGGAGATGTTGGAGTTCTTCCTGAGCGCACCTGTACTCCTCTTCAATCAGTGGGAAAAGGTCTGTCATTTGGGGCGGTAAGCCAGAAAATGATCATGGTTGAAATCATTGAAGATAGGATTTCACCTCTGTGTATGTACTGAGAAGTCGGTGATGGTGGTGAGCAGGGCCTGGGCTGCTGCACAGTCAGAACTGCTCTGTATCTCCAGTGTATTTTAGACGCTGAGGAGACAAAGATGATGCTAATTGCAAGAGAAACTACTTAACTGCTTTGTATTATGTGTGAAATGAAGAGGGAATAACACTGATTGAATGACCTATTTTGACTTTCTCAGTATAATATGTTTAATGTTTTAGTCTCTTTCTGGACAGTGAATTATAATTTTATCAAATCCTACTGGAAATGAGTGTGTTGCTGGGCAAAGTATTTTATCCTCACAATTTTAACTGCAGAGTTACCTCTTGCTGCATGACTTGGTGGCAGGAGTTTTGTCTTTCGTTTGGAAAGGTCTTTTGCTATGCAACACAATGACAGCAGGGGTTTTTAATACAAAATAGGGACCTGTCAGAAAGAGTATAAAATAGGGCACTGAAGGAGTCTAACTTAGAAGAAGAAAAGGCATAAATCTCCACCTCTGTCTGATGACAGAAGGCCAGAGTACAGCAGAAACATTTGCCTGCTTGTAAAACACTGGTCCTGATACCAGAGAAGTTGTTCTGTTAAAGGCACAATTATATCTAGCCTCCTTACAAGTTTTTTAACTTTATTTTTGAAACATAGGGGGATTCTTACATAAGGGGATTCTTAGACAATGAAGCAGCTCTGTTAGGGTCCTGTCTTGCTTATTGTGCTGTTACAGAAATTGTTTGCTGTTTTGGATCCGTGTCAGGCAGAATAATACTGAGTAAGTCCCAGATGAATGTGGGTGGTGAAAGGAGAAAAATAACTTTAAATAAAGAGGGGTATTATCAACCGAGCAGCCAGTGTTGATCCTATGGTGCTGAAAAACTGAAGCAGGAAAAATAAACTTTTATTTTTTAAAAGTTGGAAAATCTTAGCTGAAAAATCTGTTCTGGGCAGAGTTTAGTACCCTACTTAAACCTGCAGCAGGCTGGCATCGATGCAGCAGCACTGCAAAGTATTGAGCGAGAAAAGTACAAACAAGCCTCCAGAACTTGAGAGGATCCTCAGACTCTTTGTCCATTTAGGAGAACATGACCTGTAGCATCTCCTGCAGCTGCTGGATCCAAGAGTATAAATAGTGAGAAGAACACTGATTTGGCCAGGATAAAATGTTCACTTTGGGTTTTTCCAACAGCTGTGTCTGGACTTAACTTTGGCAAAAGCTTCTCACGTGTTGCTTTTTTAGTGAGGCTTGTACTAAGCGTGTGGAATGCTCTCTAATTGAAGGGGGGGGAAAAAAAGGATAAAAGTAGTAAATTGAAAAATGGTGGATTTGGTGTCCTCTCAGCCTGAAGGAAAACAGTTTGCTTGAACCGTGTGATAGCAGTTGTTCGAGAAATTAAGTATGGATTTCCTTCGATTGTAGTTGAATCATGACATCTTACTAAATTTATCCAGTCTAGCATGCCTGGTTTCTGGTTTGATATTTTTGTGTAATTTTTTTTTTAAATAAAAAAAAAATGCTTTTTCTTTTTAAAAAAAAAAAAAAAAAAGAAAAAAGAAAAAAGCTCTGCATGGGCCGAGAGGTGACAGTTTCCGTATTTTCTGCAGGAAACTGTATCAGGTGTCAGACACCAATTCTTCCAGGTGGGTACGAGCATGTGGGGGCCAGCAGCTTTCTCCCCACAAGCACCAGGATACAGTGGGTGGGTTTGAGCAATGCTGTTTTCCAGAAGCAGACTGGGGATAGGACAGTTGTATTTGGCATGGCTTGACCATTAATCCAGCAAATTGCTGTAGTATCTCTGTGGATAGTTCTCACTGTTCAGTGAAGTGCTGAGCAGAAGTACTAAATAAGAGTGTACTTCATTTACACAAAAGTTTACACCGAAAAGGAGTGTTTCAATATAAAAGCCAAGTGCTCTGGAAGTACAAAATGTCAGAAATAAAGTTGCCTCTAACACTTGAAGTGACTTCTAATGCTGGCTATGATGCTGTAGTTAGTAACGAGCTCACTCAACTCTAAAGACCCACAGTCACCTTGTCAGGTTGGATGCTTCAAGGGCTATTCAGAGTTTCAGCTCATCCCCGTGACCCCTGTGTGGGCCCTGTGCCATATTTGTTGCACTCAGCTCTTGAGTAAAGAAATACACCCTTCCTGATGTGCTCCTCTGTCACTCACCTTCCCAGTATCTGTGGGTTTCCCCAGTAAGCACCCTTCCAGCCCTGCATCCTCTTTTCCCCCACCCCTCAAGCTCCTTGCTCCCTGTGGCCTCCCACCCCAGTCTCCTTCCTTGCAATTCCCAGTCCTGCTCCATCTGCGTCCGTTCTTCCTTTTCCTGGGATCTCCCACTGCTCTGCCCGTCTTTCCTGGTTTTCATATTTGCTCTGCTTGTTCAGTTTGGCTCAGCTTGTCTTTTTTTTTTTTTTAGGGGGTTTGTTTTTTGTGTGTCCTGCTCCCCATTCCACATTTCTTCCCTGCTCCAGGATTCCTTATTTCCCCTGTCTTGTCAGGCCACTAATCCTGTTTCTAATCCTGGTTTCAGTTCAGGTTTGCAAAGCTATTAGTGATGGGGAACAGGGTTTTATAGTAGGAAGTGTTGGACAATACAAGGTGTAGGTGGGGCTCATGCTACCACCTGTAATTTTGAACACTGTTTATTTTTTCTACTAATCTACCCTTGGGTAAGCAGTCTGGTGCTGTCAGTGTAGAAATCCTTAGTCATTTGAGTAGTGCTGTTCCGTCTGCTGATACTGTGTACAGAGGGGTTGCTCATTTGTGTAAGAGACGGAGGATCCAGCCTTAGGGAGACTTCAGTCTCTAGTTTTGTGTGGTCTGAACTGGACAGCAAACAGTGTCTGAGATTATACAGTTCATAGGGGTGTACTGCTGAGCTCTCCCTGAAATGTTTAAAGTTACATGTAGTAATTGCTCTTATTTCTGAACAAGGGGCTGTTCCTTTTTCCTCCAGTTCCTCACTGATAATACATAAGACATGAAAGCATACATTCCATAGTTACAACATGTTCTGCAACCTCTAGTAGGTGCTCTCTGACTTGGTGTGTTTAAAGTTGAAAATAAAGAGACTTTTCCTTACATAGCTCCATGTTTTTCTTGTATCTTATGCCTTTGCTGCTAACTTATTCCTGGTCTTCAGTGATTCTGGTAAATGCCTTCACACGTATCTGAGAAGCTGATCACAGGATTTTTGCTATCAGAATTAGACTGAGAAGCTCATATTGAATTATTGCGTGAAATTGCAAGGTGGTGCCTTGGAGTGTAGGTGGATGGAAACCTTTGCTGCTTTTGCTGCATGTGACTTAGTGACTGTCATAGTAGGCAGCTTCCAACGGACTTGGTGCTAGATAAAGTAATTTAGTGGTGTGAATAACCTTAGACTGACTTTTTAAAGAGCTTTTGCACAGTGTGTGCAGTTGATGAGTCCCTTGTTCCTTAGGTATAAAGTTCAGACCTTTCATCAAGTAACAGGGTGGCCTGTCGTCTTCCCGTGGCAGTAAAATGCATGCAAACATGCATTGCAACAAGGAGCGCAAAGGCAAATCTAGCACGTCCTGCTTCCTCTCCTGCAAAGTGCATCTGTGGTTTATTTTCCAGCATTGCTCTGCAAGCCATTTCAGCAGCTTGGTTGGCTGAGGGGTTCACTGGGAGTAGTTAATGCCTATCAGGTACTGCAGTTCGGCTTCCCAGTGATCACAGCTGTTGAGTCGCAGCTCTCTGGGTCACAGTGTATGGGGATTTTCTGATGGTTATGATAGCCATGGCAGGGGAATTAGACTGGATGTAATGTTTCCAAGATTTGGAGACGCCTCTGCCATCGAGCTGGTGCACATTGCTGAATCAATTACAAGCATTGGCAGGATTTTGCTTTAGGGGAATCTCACAGCTACATCACAGTCTTGTTATTAGTAGACTATTGCTAATTGGGTTTAACACAGAGCCAGATATTTGCAGGGAGGAGGAACCTTACGTAGTTGGTTTCAGTGAAGTGTTTTCCCTGTATGCAGCATTGTTGCAGCAGATACTTTGGCACTGTATCTTGCTTTTGTTTTGGGAAAATCTTTACCAGCTCCTGTGTGGAAATGCATGTTTGGTATAGAACTGTCATCCTGATGTGAGGAATGCAGTGTGGAGCCTCAACTTCTCCAAAGCTGGTGATGACAACTTAAATTCTCTGCCTGGAGATTTCATAACTTTCTTGTGATGTATTGTATCACTGTAAGGGGACTGGTCCCTTTTGTAACTTGCTGTTGTGATGTAGGCCCCTGTGAGCTTTTGCAGAGGGGCTTCCTAGTGAACCCCTCATTTCTTATGTGCAGCCTCCAGCCTAAATCCAGGCTGCGGCCTCTCCCACGCTGCTGCTGCAGGGTGGCATAGAGCAGTCGTGTCACAATGTGCTCAGCAGCTTTCAAAGATTGCGAATGTTTCTCTTCACAGGAGGATGCCAGGACCTCACTTCACCAGTGCAAGTGTTGAGCTGCATGGTTTCATTCTGTGAGATCTGGTCAGGCTTAGAGCTGCCTCCCTCTTTGGCTTTTCAGCTTGGTGGCAGCACAGCGTGGTGTGCTTGCAGGCCTGAGCAGCTCAAGCCTCATGTGGTTGCTGAAGTTACCAGGAGTCCTCTGTGGAAATGCAGCCCCCCTAATTCAGTCTGTCTGTTGTTTACTGTGTTTGTAATTGACTGTCAAAGTGTTGCATTTAGTTCAAGTGCTGGTAGGGTTTTCTTCAAAATGCCTGTGTAGCATTGAGCCAGTTAGGAGTTACAAATGTAAATATGTTGACACAAACAATGAGAAATGCATGAAAGCTGGCATTGCTTAAGGAGCCAAAAGCAGTGTGATTATATGCTAGAGGGACACTGAAAATGTAGGTTGCTGGAGTGTGCCTCCAGAAGTAAATCCCAACCAGAAGTGCTTGCAGCCCTTTACTTGTAATGAACTGTATGTCTGCTGTGGCTGCTGAGCAGCATGGGGAGAGGGCTCAGGAGTCTGCGGGCTTCCTCGTGGAGTTGGATAGGGAAGTTTGAAACGCCCTATCCAGCACAGAGAAGTGTCAGCTGTATCTGAATGTGGCCTTGTAGGTTTTCCTGGGCTGTAGCAACATAGCTGCAACTGGGTGACTTCTGATGCTCGTGTTTCGTAACTGACAGCTAGGCATTTTTCATGAGCTGTCTTATTTCGGGTTGTGAGTGCGGGCACACGCACATGCACACCCCTCGCACACCCCCCACACACCCCCCCAGCACATTGTTTACTTCCTCTGTAAGTTCTGGGACATTCAGTACTAAGGAGCGTGATACGCTTGCATAAACACCCCAGCCAGATTTATCTCTCAAGCCTATCTTTCCCTACCCATCTTGGAAAGTGATTAATCTGCAGCACACATTTTGTTCTTTGATCGCAGGGCATTATTCTGTAATCATTTACAGTTCTGCAGAGCCATAGCACTCACTTGATGGAGTATTTCTGTCGTGTAGCTGGTGCTGTTGGCTGAAGCTGTAGCTGCATAACGTGGAGGGAGCAGCTCTGTGTCACGGTAAAACTGGTTTTCTTTTTACTTCGCGCGCTTTCTGCGCAGTCAAAAGAAGTCATATGTACATATTCAATGTGCAGGTAAGTGTCTGCAGTGATACATGCTGGGGGCTGCTTTGTAGGTGTTGAGAACAGGGTCAGTAGTGCAGTGTGGTGGCTGCCAGCTGAGGTTTCGCTATGCATTAGTAGAGGCTGGAGGAGTTCTAGTAACTTTTGTTTTCCATGCTGCACATCATGTATTGAAGCCTACACCAGCTAGAACTTGGCAGCCTATGTAATTACAGGAACCTGTACATACCACCATCTGAGGAAAACAGAAAAGTGAAGAGATTGAAGGTGAATCAGAAAATCTGGCCTGACTGCATCGCACTGAGGCGTTTCTGTGTGTGCTTTGTGAGTTTTGTTTGTTTTCCACATTTTCCAGCAGTGTGTGAGGAAAGGAGGTGGGAGAGGTAACAACCCTGAGTTAACATGCTATGGGTTAAGATAAGGCTATCGGGCAGTGTTTCATTCGATGCAAGTGTTCAAGCTGTAAGTCACCACTTCTTGCAGTAAAATAGTGTAAGAAGTAGGTAGGAAAAAAAAAAAACCAAATTAAGAAACCTGTGTGACTGGCTTCTGACACATTGGTGAGTTTATTTCTGCAATATATGTGCACCATTCTCCTACAAAATCCAGCTTTTAGTGGACTTTATATTTGGTGGGTCTGCACCAGTCGCCCATGCCAACAAGTTTCAGAGATCTGTCCTATACACCATGTCAGACAAAATGCTTCCATGTCACCTTATGAGAAACCAAAGCCCCATAGTTAGAAGCCACAACACTGATGTACTGTGTGCAAAGACAAGGGAACACTGACCACACTGCAGGTGCAGAGTGTTTGTTAAATGAGATGTCTGGAGGATCCCATGCCAGAAGTCAGGACAAAATAATCTTCCAACAGCCTTCCCTGTCAGTCTGATCGGGTGGCAAGGCAGGCAGAGGAGAGGGGTTTCCTCTGACTACAAACCCAGCAGTTGTTTTAAATGGGCAGGTGTCAGAAGAGTACCCTGCTCTGCCTCAGAGACCTGAGAGCGCCAGGCTTGGAGGAACACTAGCCTCACATCTCCAGCCAGAAGAGGCAGCAGGGACAAGTAGCAACATGGTATTTTTAATTTAAACCCCTGCCCCTGATACACCAGTGTACAGGGCTGTCTGGAGCATCTGATCACAAATTTCACTTCTCCCTCCTAGAAGGGAAAGTTTCTGCAAAGTCCTCTTATAAATCCCTTAATTATAAGCAAAAGGGAACTTAAAAGCAAGGAGAAGGAAGACTAAGGCTCTTGTGAAACAGCAGCTGTTTAGGAAAACTACAAGCTGTGCTAGGAAGCAGAAGGTTCAGAGTATTCATATTTATGGTGTCTATGGTTGTGGCCCCACCCCAGGGTTAAGGTAGCTGACCTGTAGGTTGTTGGAGGGGAGCATCCCACTTGGGATTGTGATTTTGCACCATCTCCACTCAAGCGGGACCGGGGCCCTTGGTTAGGTTGTGTTTGAGAAAGGTGCCAGGTAAACAACACTTTTCTAGGGTTGCGAATTAGCGGCAATGGCCACCTTAGGAATAGACAACTTTTCGTGGCATCTGAGAAAGAGCAGGGTTTCACAAACTGGTGCCAGCCACTTCCCGTACTCTGCATTCCCCTGAAACCAAATGGAGCCGCTGATCATACAATACGACTTCAGTCATGCAGCTGACTTTAAGCACTGATGTGTGAGTGGCAGCAACTCTGCACAGGAGTCAGACCAGAATGCCATGATGCCAGAATGCCCTGTGCCCACAGCTGGGACTTGCTGGAGTGGGTTGTGGTTCAGCTTCAGGAACGGAATAATTTGTATTCAGTGTCCTTGGTGCAAGCTTCCTCTTGCTGCGCTTGGATGTGTGCTGCAGGGTCATGGAGTCCAGGATCAGCATCACTCACCCCAAGCTTCTTATCACTGCAGAATAGTTTGTAACAGTTATATTTATTCTCCTTGAACAGCAAAAGATGAACCCCATTAATATCTGCTGTTTATGTTGCTGTTTATACAGAGTACAGCTGCCACCGTGAAGATTCTCAAGGCATACAGGGTTCAGTATGAAGGAGCTTCACACTCAAAACTTGAGGCCTCATTACATAAGGCCGAAAGGAGCCTTTGCCTCAGTGTGGGTTAATTATTTGTCAGTAGCTGTCTGAGTAGGCAGGATGGTCATGGACAAGGCTCAACTATGTCCAGAGTAACGTTTCTGAGAGTTAGAAGGGGTTTTCCTTAGCCTAGAGTTAATGTCATGCTCAAGTTATGAATTGTGCAAAAACTTTAGTAGGAAAAGACGTTTTGGGTTTGAGCATATTTAGTGCCTAAAGAATATGTGCACTGACAGCAAGAACCTCTTAAGTGAGGTTTTGGATAAGGACCAGGTGCTGGGAACATCTGTCTGAACATCCTGACCTCTTGCTGGGTGGGTGCAGCAGAGAGCTGCTGCTTTGGAGCTTAGCTAAAATCTCTGTGTGGCTGGGGAGGTGGAGGTGTCCATTCCCATGTACAGCCCTCTCAGTTCTGTAACTGCAGTGTTAATACTTCTAACTCCACACTTACTGGTGTAAGAGTGGGTGGAACCAAGATGTGCTCGCTTGAAGGAAGAAGACCCTTTGCCAAGCTGGACAGTTGAATTCAGGAGGTGTTGCTGTGGGTTTCAGTGCAGAGGAGCCACTGGTTCTTTGTCATGCATCACATCAGTGAAGAACCCCTGAACCATGAAGAATATCACAGAAGAGTGGAAGAGCCTGTTAAATTCCACACTGCCATTTATCCTCTTCTGGCTCAGCCAAAAAGCATGTTTGTCCTCTTTCACCCAAGGAGTTTGCTTTTAGACATAATAAGATCCAGTACTACTGAGTGTAGCTGTTACGCAACTGCATGATTTTTGACCGCGATAGCCGCTGTTGGGTCAGAGCTTTACAGAGGTCTTGTTCTGTGCAAGCCCCAGTAAGATTTATAGTAAGTCCAGCAGAGACTTGAGCTGACACTGGTGGTATCTGAGGGAGCAGCAGATGACAGGCAGGTCCTTTCCACTGCCACTCCCCTAGCTCATTGCTGACCTTCAGTCCTTTCATTTCACTAAACGGAGGCATCTGAGAGCAAGTCTTGTTTATAGGTCACCCACAAGGGAAATTGGACATTAAATTCTAAACTTCTAACTAGGCTAATGTTTTATTTCATGCTAAAGGTTGTTTCTGAGTGCAGTATTGAAAGTAGCTCCTGTGCAGCATAGGACTGGGCTTGGAGAGAGGAAATAAAATCAGAAATGAGAGAAGTTATTTTAATCATAAATAGCTGTGGTAGGAAGGTAGTTGTTTATATGTGCAGTAGTACAGTACCTACTGTGTGTATTTTAAGAGAACCTGAGAATAGCAGCTGTGCTGAAATACTTAACAGCAAAACACTTGACAGTGAATTCATATATAGTTTAGGTTGAAGTTTAGGTTAAAAAAAAAGGGGATGGGGGGAAAAGTTGCTGAGGAGGGTGGATTTGTATTGTGAAGCCTGTTAGTGTTATCTCTGCCACGCGGCACAGAACAGCCTGTGATTCTGGCTCTTGTTTGTGAACATGCAGTTCCCGTAACGGGATACGTCCCGAGTCTATCAGTGTGGAATTGTGCCCGGGTAGATGCTCCCCCGCCTCCCAAGTTTACCCAAGAACTGCAGGAGGCTGACAGCTTTATTTCTCCAAAGGCTGCCTTTTCTGAAGCGTCACTGATTTTGCAGCTGTGGTGGACCTGTTGGGTTTTAGATCCATAGAGCTCTAAAAGCAGCAAAGCTGTAGGTAGCAAAACCTGAGCTCTAGCTAATATGCTGAGGTCAGAAGGATCAAAACCTAAATTAAACTTGTCCCTGAGATTTGGCTCTGAATCACAGATTCAGGAAGTCGTACATGAAAATCAGTCTGGGCGCTGTTTCTTTCTTTGGAGTTCTTTGGCTAAAAATAATATCTTGCGCTATAGTCATAAGTAATACGGGCGCTTTTTTTTCCTTCCCCCATCTAATTAAATTGTTACTCTTGCCGCAATGAAAGGAAAGGGAGAAGATAATAACACGAATCTGGTTGAACAAGTACATAGCTTGCAGGTTTCAGCTAGAGTGTTTGCAGCTGCAGCGATGCTGAACCTTACGCTAATGCATTTAATTGTCAAAATGAAAAGAGGGTGCTCTGCGAGATCAGCAGTGGTTCCTGTGTGTCCTTCATGCGGGAAACCCTCTTGAGAGCACACTCAAAGTGAGTTTTCCGTGTGCTGTCAAAATAGAGGAAAAAAGGGATTTTTATATTTTGATTTTTTTCTTTTATTCTTTTTTCCTTTTTTTTCCTTTTTTTCTTCTTTTTTTCCTCTTCATGGAAGTGCAGTGCTTTCTGTAAAGTTGTGGTTGAAACATACAGTAAGATGTTTTGATGGACTCCGGTGTCTTACTAAAATGACAAGCAGTGACCATGGATAGCTCTGCCATTCTAAAAAGTGGCTCTTGGCATGTTTGCCACAGGTGAATAGTGTATGAAGCTGGAAGAATGAATTGTTCTGCATTTTGGTCATGGCACCAAGATGCTATTGGAAAGCCCCATGGGCAATCTGGCCATGGCTGTTTGCCTGCTGAACAGTAACGCAGGTAGACATGGTGCTTGGCACACCTATTGCTGCTTCTGTGTCAGCACCCAGGAAAGTTTTGTGTGTCTTGCTGCCGGGGTTTGCCAGTGGCTGCTGGAGCCTTTAGCAATGGTTGGAGTTTGTGGTGGATCTCAGGGGCCATGGGAGAGGCCATTTAACAGCATGGCTCCTGGGAGCATGCTGATAATGGTCAGTGGAAGCAGTAATTCCAAAGGCCTAAAGGGATAAAGACAGGCAATAACATGGCTGCCAATCTTTAAGCTTAATCGTGGCATCTTTCAGGTGGCAAGAGGGTTGTTTTTCCCAAATGAGGCCATGGTGGGGGAAAAGAAGGGTCAGAAACAGCAGGGTACTGCAGTGTAGTGTTGCCTGCATGGGCAGTAGAGCTGGGCACAGGCCCTGAGTTGCATTGCATTGAAATCCACTGTCGCTTAACAAAAAAAAGTGTTGAGGCAGCTGCGTTGTTTCACTGGCAGTGATGCAATGCCGGTAACACCCAGGACGAGAGGGACCAGTGTGCTCAGTGACAGCACGGCATGTACACCATGTCAGCTGAGCAGCACCCAGCCAGCAGGCAGCTTTGGCCAGTGCTGGCACTTCAGCTAGGGCTGCGTTTCCCAGCCCCTATTTATACACAACAGCTGGAAGCATGTTTTTGGAAGTAATACATAGTTACCACACGTGTATAATTTCCAGAACACCCCGTTTGCCCCTCCTATTTGCTGTGCTTTGAGGAGTTTAAGGCTTCTCAAAAAATTATTTTATTATAATGCAGATGAGCCATTTACTGATTTCTCATTCACTTGTCAACTGCTCTGCAAGAATGGAAATCTCACAGGAAATGCCATGCTCTCATAAGGTTGTAAACAGAAAGCAGAAATCTTAGGATTCATTTTAACTGCATTGTCCTGAAGTCGTCTGCTGCCCTCTGAAAGCTACTGATGGCACAGGCAAAAAAGAACCCTGTAATACTGAAACCAAAGACCCGAAAAGAAGAAACCTAAGCATGTTTTAAAGAAAAAAAAAAATGCAAAGGGGGTGAGGGAGAAAGCTGGTGAGTAAGCACATGTGTTTGTTTAAGGAACCGAATGGGTAGCAAATACTTTTCCATGTGTGTGGAAAATATGATTTGGCTTTTGCAATGGCATTTTATGGGAAAAAAGATCAAGGGTTCAGGAGCTGAAGTACTTGTTCATAAAATGTAGGGAGCAAAGACAAGCTACTTGTTGTGCTTCTGCCTGTTTGCTGTAAGTCCAGTCTAGCTGAATCATTTCTAGGAATGGAGTGGGGAACTGGATTTCCAGCCTCCTCTCTGTCCTTCTCTCCTGAATGGCTGCTGCTGATTAGTACTGGTTGTACTGAGCTCTAGGTGGAGGGTGTGTGCCTGTCCGCTTGATTGCTACAGCTTTTACCACCTTGGGATCTAAGCACAATCCACTTGAAACTGGATTAAACCAGCCAACTCATTTTGCAGAGGCTTTTTGACAACTATCAGGCAGCAAGCAGAAGCTGACCTGGGTGGGATTTTGATCTGATGCTGGGAAAATGAAAGGCCCTTCTCTATCTCTGGTCCCATTGCTGCACCCCGTGTGTGGCTTCTCACAAAAGCAAACCCAACCCAAGCATTTCCCCCAGTGTCTGAGGTCTTCCAAATGGCTGGAGCTGTATGGTCTGCTGCATGAAGCCAAGGTATGCTGCAGGTGTAGCACTTGTTAGTTGTGTGAATGCAACCTTTCATTTGTATCTCAGGAAGTTTGGGGCCGGGCTGCAGGACTGCTCACTTACAGGTTTTCACTGACTGCGTCCCCTGCCCCATGCTGCTCGGGCCGTTTGAGTCCTGCTCAGCTGCTGGGGCATGAGTACAGGTCAGTACAGCAACTGCTGCACTGTCCCGCACCTGGCTTTGTTTAATCTTATGCCTTCCCAGCTTGTCTTAAATGCTGCCGTGTGCCTGAAGTTGGTACAGCTCAGAGAGGCTGTGCTGCAGAGGGGCACAGTGGGTTTTTCACCCCTTTCTTTTCAGTAAGTGTAACAGGAGAGGGAATTGAAACGCATGAGCCCCTGTGCGTGGGTTTCAGGAGGGGTTAATGCTGCATCCAAGTTTGTCTATCTGCCAGGAGGCAGAGGGGCTGGGCTGGTGCCACGCAGACTGAATTGGGCTTGGTTTGGTTAGAAAAGGCAGCCTCGGTTATCTTGATAATGAATATAAGCCCATTTGAGTGTTAGCTGCTGAATTTTGGTACCTAGTATTTTTGAAATGTGGTTCTGAAAGAGGCACAGTTTGGAGCTTGTGTTCTTTTTATTCCCCAGAGAGGAAGGAGTTATTTAAATGGTGGTCTTGGTCCAAAGTGCAGATTGATTTTTAGCAGCAAATGAAGGAGCTTTTAAGAAAAAAGGGTTCTTGATAAAACTGTCACCTCTGCATTGTGCAGTTACCCTGTCTTTAACAAATGGCTTTGGAGGGCTAACAAAGTTCTTTAAAAGTAATTTGTTTACCTGAACAAAGCCTGTGTGAAAATGCAGTGACTGAAGAAACTCAAAGCCTTCTAATGGCTTTGTGGGGAGGAAAGTGGGGGTTTTTTTGTTACTGGTTTTAATCCTTAAATGTGATTCCCCTTCCCCCCTGGCTTTTCTAGCTCTGTGCCCATTTGTGTGTGTGCATGCTTGTGTGGTTATCAGCCCAAATGTGGTTCCAGGTCCCTTGGGGTAGCAGGCCTGCCTTGCTTTATGGCTCTGAAAGGGCTCTGCACAGCCAAAAAGATCCTGGTGATTTACAGTTACCACCCTGTTTTTTTATTGCATGCCTCTCGCAGGCTCCTCTGCCGAGGAGATGCTGTGCTAGATAAGAGACTTCTCTGCTGTTTTGGGGCAGCTGTTGTACCTGGGGGTATTCCTGCTGCTGGGGGCCAAAGGGGAGGATGCTGACAGGCTGGGTAGAGCAGCTTTAGCTGTGATGCTGGCAGCTTTCCAACTCCTCTGCTGGGCTTGCCCCACTTCTGCTTGGGGCAACCAAAAGAAAAGGGTCTGTGCTCCCCAGTACACTGTTGCAAGCACAAATTAGGGGTATCCAAAGAGCCAGTGTATGCTCACTTATATAGGTACTGCTCCACTGCAGTGGTGTGTGAAATACCCACTCCCATTCTCTGTTCTTCCATTGCTGGCTGCCTCCTGGCTAGCCCTGTCAGGTGGGTGTTTTGGCAGCCATAGCTTCAGGAACGTTAGGGGAGCACTTGCTAAGGCTGAGAGCCTAGAAGTTGCTGCAGGGGATGGTGAATTGTAAAGGGGAGATGATGACCAGCTTTCGGGGCATGAGGGCAGAGGAGTCTTGGGCTGGCACACTCCCCATTCAGGTTCTTGCAAGGCCAGGCTGCTTCTCAAGATGTTGGCTCTACATGTTATCAGTTGAAACCAAGGAAATATTTCACCCTGCCTTCACAGCTTGAGTCCTTTTCTGTTTAAAACAGCATGAATTAACGTGAAAATTGGATGAATCAAAGCCAGAAGGTTTATGCTAGCAAAATGATAATTAGTGTCTTCTCCTTCCTTCTCATGGAGGAACGTCCCCCACATTTAGCTGCTGGGGCAGCTTGGCCCTGGTGTGTAAACACATCAGCACTGGTTTGCTGGAGTTGTGGTGGATGCTTAGGATGTGGGTGCTGGTGTGTCCACCAGGACTTCTGCAGCCTTTTGGGAGGCCTGGTGGTGGGGACTTCTTGCCTTCCTCTGAATTCCCCTCCTTCCAAGGGGAGATGTCAGAGTTAGGGACTGAAGAGCCATAAAGGGAAGGCTGTAAATGAATGTGATACTTCAGATAGCATATCTGTGTTAAATACCTTTATGGCTGCAGGAGCTAGCCTCTTGTACCTAATGCTGTCATCTACAAGAATAAATAGCAGGAGATGGGACCAAATTGTTTCTTAAGTATTTTAAAGCAAGCCAAGATATAGATGTTTCCAAGACCTGGCAAAAATGGATGAAATTGTTTTTAATCTAGTGTATTAAGAGGATCAAAGTCTTTTAGGAGCTTTCGCCCTCTCTTTCTCCCCAACAACTGGGAAAAGCAAACCTCTTTCTTTAGGAATAAATATTTCTTTGCTGTGCTGGGACACAGTTGTCCAGTATTTTCACCTTTGCCGCCTCCAGTCAACTTTATTGAGTTGTGTTTGTTCTTTTCAGCTCGAGAGTTTGTTTCAGATTAGTGCTGTGCTTCCACACAGAGTCAGCTCAGATCCTTCATTATTATCTCAAATTTGTGAAGCAATTAAAATAATGCAGTATTCTGCAAGATGAGCAAAATCAGAAGACGCTCCTCTCTCCTCCCAGCCTCTTCCACGTTGTACAAGCGGTTTCGCTCAGAGGCCGTGTGTTTCGGGAGGTTTTCTGACTTCCTTGCATGTCGGGCCAGCAAAATTTAAATCCTAAAGGTTGCGAGGCAGCTGCCTACGTGATCCTATAAGCGTTGCCAGGTCTGGGGTGATCCGACCAGGCCATTTGAAGATGGAGGATGTTGACACGGTCTTGCAGGGTGTGATTTATAGTTGTCCTCCCTCAGGCAGACAGTACCTTGGTCAACCGGAGCCAAGTGACCAAAAAAGCTCCCTTCATTGCAGAGTCCAGGCAGGTAACTCAAAAACCTGTATGTTTCCTTTGCAGTGTCTTAAGAAGTTCGCTGTGTTGGAGGCAGCCAGGTGTATTCAGAACAAACAAGCAATGGGCCACATATTTTGTGCATAGTTTTCTTACAGTAAATATTAGCAGGTTGTCATTATCGTTGGATCACCGTTTTAGTCAGGAGCTGCTTCTCCATTCCAGAATGAAGATATACTAATACTTGGATCAGTGCATAATACAAAATGGCTCCTCTGCAGCAGAAATAATTTCAGAATTCAGATTGACCAGAACAGTCTTGAGAACAGCTTTGTAAATCCCTTGCTTATTTTAGGTACTTGTCAGTGATTAGGTTTGTTTGTCCACCAGTAACCTCTCCCTTTTCTCCAGGGGTTATTTTTGTGTGGGGTTGTTTCATTAGTGTTGTGTGCTTGGTGGTCACAGTTTGCTGCCCAACAGCGGTTACTTGGATTCTAAGCAGGAAAAAGGGGAAATTAATTTATCGTCATTTTGATTTTAACCAAATACAGATGCCAGAGAAGACTTACATGTACCTAATACTCCATATATTTTTGGTTTAATGCAGGATATTCTTCTGTGTCTCCTGACTCAGAAAGGAGGGAATGAAAATTGAGTTAATGTCATAATGTAACGTTAAGTCTGGTCTACAATTCCATTTTTTCCACAGACTCTTAAGGAACAGTGTGAACAACTTTCCCAGACAATAGAAGAGCATATTGAGAAACATTTTTTTTCTTTCAGTTGCTACATTTAGGCATCATTTTACAAGCTCTTGCTGCAGTGTGAGACTTGCTCCTTCAGAGCCAGTGTGGCTGGGTATGGGGAGAGGGTTTAGGCTGTGCTTCAACAAGTTCTGTCCAAGACGTTGGGCACTTTCCCAGAAACATCCCCTTCTTGAGACAGGAAGGGACAAGACGAGAGGACATCACTGGGACTTGGAACGTTCTGTAGTCAAGCAGGACATGTCTGTGTGTGTGTATGATGGTGACATTAAGGCAGCACAAAAGCTGGCTTATTTGGTGTTGAAAGGCTCTGCCGCTTGCCTCTCTGTTGTCGGGAGCCTCTGTGCTCAAAAAGAATGGCATTTGGGAATTGGACTTTTGTTATTATTGTTTTCAGTCTGGCTCGGCATGTTGCTGGAAAGTAGCTCAGACCTTCAGTGTGTTATGACAAGCTGACTGAAATTAATACCATATTTTACATTGTTTTAGGGAGTGACCTCTCCTCACTTGGGAAACATAAAGGAGCTTGTCTTATTTCCCCAGCACTTCTTTATAAATCCCTTGATTGGGGTGAATTTATAATGCTGTGACAAAAGTCAAATGCAGAAGATTTAAAAGAGCTGGTTCTTGAACTTTAAGATTTCGCTTGAATAGACTGGGCACTTCTAAATGTCTCCTTACAGCTCTTTTTCTTTTTGTTTCTGGATTTCCGGAGTTGGGTCAAGATTTCCAGTACTGCTGTGCTGGAAATTGATCTGTGCTTCCGTGATAGCTTAACAAAAAAGATCCCCAAAAAACCGCCCTATGCTGAAGCTATATTAATTTTCTTATGCATTGTTAACCTAATTATTTAAATGTGATCTTAGGGCACCTGGTGATCAGACATTGTATAAGAACTCTGCTGAATCTTTTTGAATCTCATTGTATTTCTGTATCAGTGGCATCTGAATGAAGGACAACAGGACTGACTCCACAGCAGTCACCTTCCATCTTCCTTTGTTTGAAGGATGGGTGGCAGTTGTAACCTTGTACCCTGAACCCTCTTCTCTAGCCACTTGCTATGATAAATATGCCAGTTGTGCTTTACTTTCTGGCTTTTTTGGAAATTACAAACGGCAGAGTAGAACTAAGTCCAGGATCTGGTATATTCTACCGGAGTGATTACCTGTGTATTTAAGTGTTGAACAGTGATGCAGGAGATGCTTGTGTTTACCACTCAGTTGCCTCTCTCAGAGCTTGGGTCAAAAGTTCTGTGGAGCAAATTAGTATATTTTTCTTGCCAAAAGCACGTTTTGTTTACTTCTAAAATGAAAGGACCTAGTACTGTCTCTCATCAGCAACTTGTGATGGACTCTCTGGGTAATTGGTTTTTTTTTCCTTAACATGATTGACACAGTAGAGATGAGAGCTCCTTGGAGATTTTTCTCAGAGCAGTCTGAGCCTTTGGACCCAAATCAGCTCAGTACTGATGCTTTTTCTGGGAGTCAAAGCAGGGGTTTGTGGGATTTTCAGGATCCTTCACAGCTTCTGGAGACCTCAGCTGTCTTTCTGATGTGTATGCCCCTTGCAGCGTGTTGTACCCATATTTATGGGTTTCAGAGCACTTTGAGGCCCAGCTCTAATGGACAGAAGGGTATACTCCTGACTGATTTATGTGAGCCAGCTTTTGCTATGGTCTTCAAGGAGAGTGTTCAGTGGAGACTTGAGATCCTCATATAGCTGATCTAGCAGCTCTTTGAACATAGTCAGTCTTTGCCTTTATTAGCAGATAGGTGAGCATTGCCTTTCAGGTTGTATTTTGTAGTTTATTTTTGGTGGGAGGACCTGTTAGGCCCAGGCACCCATCTGAATCTGCTGTTGCCTGACATCGTGTGAAATGTGCCCATTGCTCTAGCAATACAGGAGGACACCTTTCGACCTAGACCACGTGCTCCCAAACATCACTTCTAGCTCCAGGGGCTTTTCTTCGTCCTTTGGGTGACTGGACTTTTTAATTTTTTAACCTTTTTCTGATGTTCTCAGCATCTTTGGCATCCATGGCTTTTAATTTTCACCATCTTCCAGTAACTCAGCCTAGAGGCAAGTGAGCAGCAGTTGTTGTAGGCTGTGGACCCAGGTTCCTAGTCTCAGAGGGCTTGTGCACTAATCCCATTTCATCAAAGAAAACGAAACCTGTGCTTCCCTTGCCGGACAGCAATGTGGCTGAGATGAGCAAATCTGGTCATTAGGTCTGTGACTTGCTTCATCTCCCTTCCGTGCAATTGTTGGCAGACAGAAAGACTCCCATCGCCTGTTTTCATTCACATCATCCAAACTTGAGGACTTGGTCTAGAAGGATTAAACTTGTGTTCTTCATTTGCTGCCAAGACGCTGTAATCCACTGGAGATAAAATTAATTCCTTTTTGCTGAGAATTCAAAGCTATTTATTAATAAGGAAAAGAAGACACCAGGTCTTTCTCCTCCCCATCTTGCATGTGAAGGATACCTGTCCTGCTTTTGATCCTTCCCCTCCCCCCCCCCCCTCCACCTGTCCTTCTTATTTATTATCTTAAATTT
>JBAFWW010036408.1:32105-55977 GCA_036873685.1 Agapornis canus
GTTGGAACTAGATGGTCTTAAGGTCCTTTCCAACCCTAACTGTTCTATGATTCTATGATTCTGTGTTTCTTTAACTACCTGCATTTCCTTAAGGTGTAGAAAAGAGACAGCTTCCTCTAAGCAAGCTGCTTGAGGAAGGAAGCTTCTCTTGTTGCTGTGTTTGTATAGCACCTGGCACTATGTGTCTCTCACCCAGGCCAGGCATGAGGTAGGATGCATCCTTACGAGAAAGACATTAACTGCTAATGTCTGCTAGTGCTAATAATGGAATTTGCTATTTCAGCTCAAAGTATTTTATTCTCTAAGATTGTTTTTTCTTTTAAATTCTCCATTCTGTAATAAAACATCTATAAAGAAAATATTTCTTATCAACAAAGGCCTAGGTGTTGGGTTTGAAAAGAGAATCCTCCTCTCTTTATTCTTTTCTTTTCCCAGTCATTTGCAGAAAATTGGTGAACACATTTTTTTACAATTATTGATACTAACGGTTAACCGAGAAATGTTGTTAAAAAAAGTGTGTGTTAACACTGGAGTAATGTGAGAAGAACTTGTCGTGGGTCTGGAAGAATTTTAGAGAGCTTCTTATTGATTAGTGCACATTTGTCTTATGGTGCACTAAGAAGGCTATAGTGACCTGTAAACTATTTCTTATTTAGGTTGTCTTTTGCAGCAATGTGGTAGTATTTATATAGGTTTTGGTAGCTACAATATGTAATTGAGTCCCTAGCACATACAGAGTAGAATTAATAGATTTTAAAGCTGGAGGAACCCGGTATGCTCATTGTCTGACATCTGTGTGACATAGAGGACATCAAATCTCATCTAATAATTCTTGCTTCAAGCACATAAATTCTGTCTGAATCTGAGGGTATTTTAAAGGCATCCAATCCTGATTTAAAAACTTGTGATAATAAAGCTCTTGGAAGTTTTTTCAGTGGTTAATTACCTTTTCCGTTACAAGAAGTTTGCTGCTCCTTTTCCACTCTGAATTTGTCAAGCTACTGGTGGTTCTGTTTGTTTTTTTCATGTGCTAACTTCAGCTGATGTCTGCTGTCAGACATCTTCACTTATGAAGGGTACATATGGCCAGGTCACTTCTTGGTCTTCTCTTAGATAACTGAATCAGTTGCACTCTTCCTGTCCTCCCTGAAAGGTGTGTGGTTTAGGGCTTTACTCTGGTAGGCTTTTACTCTTCTTAATATCATTTATGTAAGTATTGCTCATCATGTTTTTGTTTGCCTTTTTTCTTTTTTTTTTATTATTTTTTTATTTTTTTATGGACACGCTAAGCTTTTTGGAATAAGGGAATTCTCTAAAACCCTCTTTGCTGTTCCATCTACAGAGTGTGATTTTGTGTTTGGTAGGTGTGAAGGCAATTATTTGTGTGTTAAATGACTGAGGAACTGCGTGGTTTTAGGTTCTCCAAGAGTGGTGAGTTTATATGCCAGGTAGGTTTGTCAGGTGATGTGATGAGACACAAGTATGTCACCTTGTAGAGAATTGTTTCTGACTTCTCTCCCTCACCCCCTCCCCGGCTCAGAATAGTTACCTGGAGATAGGTAGTTTCACATAAATTGTAGGTCCAACAAATAGAATTGTATATAGTGAAGGCCAGTCAAACTGCCCTCTGTAGTGTCAAGTGGTGTGTGCACCAGATGATGAAAAAATTGCTTCTCACTGCTAGGGATTCAGGATCTTTGCATCCGGCTTGATTGTCAAGCTAACGGTAAAAATGTGCTTTCCTTTTGCTTAATACTAGCCTGCAGTGCTACTACTCCACATGTTAGTGTCTGCTCTAGAGCATTTCTGCAGTCTTGATGGGGCAAAATAGCTCTTCTCTACAAATTATTTGTTTTTCCTAATGGTAGCTTCTTTTCTTCAGAGATTTTTGCTTATGTGGGACATAAAGGAACAAATACTAGTTCATACAGTTAGCGGTATTCAGTAAGCAGAGGTTAATGGTGCGGGTTTTGTGGATGGGCTTCTTACAACATGAAAATCTCACTTCTACTCTTTTGTCAACCTGAGCTCCTGGCAGCAGGAGAGATCAACCCCTTGTGCCCTGCTTCCTCTTGGCCTCTTCCACAGAACCCTGCTATGGACCATGTTACTGGATTGGAGGGACCGCTGGTCCCACCAAGGGTGGAAAACTTTATCATGATGGTCCTGTACCACAATTAGAAATCAAATCAAAGGTCATGTTTACTGTTGAACAAACCAAACTGTTCTCTGTGAACTGCAAGACTTGGTATTATTGGTCACTTCTTTATCTTGTAACAGTCCACATCAATAAATTATGTGTTGTAATAATATCCAGGAAGGACTTACAGAGATGAATCTGTTATTGAACAGAGGGAGACATTTGAGATAAATATATTCCTGAACAGAGAAATGTCAAAATTCTACATTAGGTGTTCATTAGGATGCACACTGCCCTTTGCTGCTTTTCGTTTGCTTGTTGCTTTGCACTGCAGTTTGAAGGGGAAGTGATGTTGAAACTCTTGGGAAATGCTGAGCTCTGGGATAGCAGAATGAGTTGCAGGAGGCTGCAAGCCCTTCTGTCAGTGAGGTCAGCGTCATGTTGGGAACCTTTCTGCCTGCATAGTGGTGTAAAGAAAAGTCAGAGATAGACTACAGGATTTTTTTCCAGATATCAGAGGGAGCTGCTGTTTGTGTCATGTCTGGCTTCTGTTCCTTGAAGATTAGGCATGGAGAGGGAGGTGCTTGCCTCCACTAACAGTTACAGCGCTGTCTCCATGCAGGGAAAGGCGTAGATGTCTTCTGTCATCAACGGGCCACTGGAAGCTCTGTGACAATTTTGGTTTTCTTCTGTCTTAATCCATATCCGCAGCTTTCTAAGTATGTGGCACAGGGGAGGTTACTATGGGTCACTTAGCAGTTTCCAAGTTCATTGAAGCTGCTGTGCAGTGCTTATTAAGGGGATGGGAGTATAACAGGTAAGCCAAGTAAATGGATTAGCTGTAAGCAGTCCTATTGTTGGCGCTGCCTGGAGATAGGTTGTGAACCAAGCAGGCGTGTCTTGCAAGTGATATTCTTTCTTCCCGGATTACAGAAGATCATCATAAATAGAGTGGCCTACATCAAAATTATTCCTGGAGGAAAAAGGCATTTAGAGCCAGGGATGGTTACTGGTTCTTGGAATAAAGTGCTCAGTCCACAATACCCTTTCCAAGAAGGGGGAGGGGAAGGAGCATTAAGCTAGCTGTCTCACTGTCTATCTTTGAATGCTTGAGATGTTAGGGACAAATGATTCCTTCGAGGCACGCAGCTCTGCTGTTGTCTTTAGGACCTTTATAGAGAGCTTTTACCTTTTGACTATTTTTGTGGTTGGCTACTGTTGGCTTGAGGGGGAGTTACATGAGGAAGGCCGCTTGAGAGGATGCATTCGTGTTTTATTAACAAAACTGGTTGGGGAAGGGTGGAAGCATCATATGCTTGTAATGGTGCACATTGACATATTTAGAGAAAGTATCAATGTGCAGCACAGCAGCTGCTAATAAAAAGTATGGTTTGTGCCTGTAGTCCCTATCCAAGAAGGATATCTATCCTTTGAGTCCCCTGTGCCCTAAACATAGGAGAAGGTGGCTTGCCCATGCTGGCTGGGCAGGCAGGATGCCCATCCACCCATGCGGTGGCAGCTGGGGTGTGTGTGGGATGGGAATGCTGGCTGGCTGGTGTTTGTCCGTGGTTTCGGAGGGTCAATTCTCCTTTCTCCCACCCTGTGGTTTGCTTTTCAGCAGAGCAGCTAGCCCAGATTAGTTTTCACTGAGGTACAGCATGGTCTGCTCGGTGGTGTCTTTTTGGTGTCTCCCCACAGCCTCCTGGCAAGGTTTGCAGTGTTGCAAGTGTTTGACAGCGTGGCTCGCTGGGATCAAAGGAGCACAGAAGGCTTAGTGCTGGATATTTATGCATTTGTTTATTACCTACTATTGTGACTCATATTATCTAAGATTAACTGAAAGAGCTTGGGCAAAACAGTCATCGCCACAGTTTTCTTTATTGTGTCTTGTGCACTCTGGGCTCCTTCCAGAGGAAGTGGTATCATCCAGAGCTGCCTCCCCACCATCAGCTCCTCTGGGCACTGATGCACCCCCTGACACATGGGCACCCAGCAAGGGCTGTGTGTGCCCAAGGTGCTCTCTCTGGGCAACGGAGGAGAGAGTCCTCTGCTTCTCACATCTCTGCTGGGAAACTTGCCCAACTCCCCACCTCTTTCCCATTATGGCACTGGTACCACTTAGCTACCACAGGTATCTAAATCTGGTCTGTTTAGGTCAGAAAAGGGCTCTTTCCCAATTGAAGCAGCACTCTGGACTTTCTACCTGGGTATAAACAGGCCTTTTCAGGTGGGCTGAATGGAGCTATAAATACACAACAGATTTTGAGCAGTTCGTGTCCTACCTTTACCCCCCACCCCCATTCTCTCTTTTTTTTTTTTCCCTTTTTCTATTTTATTAAACTAATGGGATTTTGGGCTGGTAGCAGGTCTTTGATGAAGATAAAAAGACATTTTCTATTGTGTGCATTAAAGCCCCCTGTAAGGTAAATGACTTCCATGCAAACCACATTGTTTGAAGTGTCCTGCTGTTTCTGCCAGGTGGAGTTGCAGAATTTAACACAGTTTATCACCTAGAAACAATCTTTCACTATCTGCAGGCAAAAAAAGATTGAGAGATAGAATAAAAACTCAGGCACTTTGTATGTGGAGATTCAGGCTGTTGAGAGAACATGTTAAGCGTTAAAGGATTGAAGGGCCAGCTTCTCTCTGGTGTTTGTCCTCTCGCCAGTGTAAACCCTGTTCTGCAAAGACTTGGACATAAATGTCTGTGAATTGGTTGAGGGAGCTGGGGGAAGCATACATCCAGAAAACAGGAATGTCTGGCATGAGCTCTTACCCTTTTCTACTTCATCCTCCATTTGTGACCATTGTCAGGGTCTTCAGAGTGATCTGGTTCTCCGGCAGATTTGTTTTTGCATATAAGTGGAACAAGCATTGCAATTTCTTCAAGTGTCTATCTACTTTTTGGTGTTTCTCCCACTGACAGGGTTGAAAGTCACAGCAGTGACTGAAGCCAAGTTAGAAATAGAACCTTCTTCTTAACAGCTCTCTGGCCCAGACCTAGCACGACAGGCAGCTCGCAGCATTGCCTTAGCACTAAGGGGGCCCACTGGTGTTTTGTTGGACAATGTCTCTTCCGTGGCCACTACTGCAGGAGGTAACAAGCTCCTTCAGCAACTTGTATTCATGAAACTCCCTAAGAAAGCTTTCTGTTGGTGCAAGGGAGGTGGAAACAGGCTACGTGTTTTTTAGTTTAACTATTAGCATAGACAGATTTTAGGGTCAGAAGGAACAATGTAGCTCTTTACAGTACCAGTTTATCCAACTCTTCTTCCATAGCTAATGGGAATCTGTTGGAAATGTAGCACATTTTTTTAGAAAAACATTGACTTTAAACAATTGGTCTAATAGGATTACTCATTTTCTGATGCATTTGATTTTAAATCTTTGTGAATCTCCACATGGCTCATTTCCCCCTCAAAATTATTTTCTCTTTCTGTGTGAAATAGTCTACAGTTGTACCAAACAAATAGAATTCACATTTAACATAGCATGGAAATAAGTGACTATGTCCAATTTTCATTTGATTCTTTTTTTTAAGGATTTCTATTAATGCAGGTCTTAAAATACCATGCAGTGTTGTCTGTAAATACAGTCATGAAATGACTGTGCCACTGAGCTGCCTTGAATTCACCAGCAAGGCTGAAGAGCTTTCTTGGTGCCTTGCAGCAGGTCAGAGGAACTGTGATTCCACATTTCTTCAACTGAAGGAATGATAGTGGCATTTCATATAATTTTGCTCCTTTGGCAGTTCTTCACAGAGAGCTTGGCGAAGCTGCAGTGATCCACTTCAAGCACTGAGTGTGTCAAAGAGTGGGTATGTGCCATCAGTTTTGGCCTCATGCTATGTGAAAAATTGATGAGTTTCATTTCAGGAATGTTAATTGAGCCATTTGAGTTCAGGTATGAACTCTTTACATAACTGCCTTTCATCGAGGGAGTGAATTCATATGACCCTTGCCTGTTGCTCCTCAGTTGTGTAGTTTCTTTTTTTCACTGCAGCCCTGCTCCTGGTTTATTCCATAATCTAGTTTATGGCCAAAGGCAAGACCTACATAAGCATATGTTGCACGTTGCATTATCTGAAGTAATGAGGGTGTGATTAATGGGCTTAGGGTTTTAATTTGGCCTGTCTTACTCTTGTGTCTCTCTCCAGAGAGGTTGCAAAGCCTGACAAGTGACTGTGGGCTGCGCACACTGAGTGGTGAGGTGACACTGATTTCCTTGAAGTGCTGGGCAGCTGCTGGAGGTAGACCTCTGCTGAGAGAAGGAAGGGGAGCATGCTTCAAACTGGTCAACCTGCTTTGGATGGCATGTTTTTGTCAGGTTGTAGTGTATCAAAGCAGTTCAGTCTCTGCCTTCTGAGTTGCAGTGGGGAGAGTGGGTGTTCTTAATTAATGGGTCACATCAAATGGTGTCAGTTTGCTTTCAGGTGTTGCTTGGCCTTGTGGACCAGTGTAGATGCTGCAGGTTTGTAGGAGGGAACTGCTTGCAGCATATTTGCTTGTAGTAACACATCTTAGAAGGGAAAAAAGCTGAAGCCTCCGTTTCCAGCCATCTTGCTTCAGGTAGTGCAATTAGCTTTAGAGATACAGACATTGAAGTTATATCTATTTTATCCGTGGTGTGGTGTTCAAACAAACTAGATTAGAAGCTTTGTTTGTGGACTGATAGTCAGAATTCTAAGTTTTTTATTTATCTTGGAAAGATGTAATGGTTTGTTTTTAGTAATAACAATTCAGCTAATTTTTATGTGAAGCAGCCAAATGTTGTTGGCTTGGATAGCTGTGTCCCTCAGAACTGCTGGTTTTAATTTTTGGATTTGGAACAAACCCAGCATCCTAAGTTAAAAGCAAAACTTTTCTCAGCAGGTTAGAACAAAAAAGAAAGCGAGTGTATCACAGAATACATGCACTTAACAGCTAAGGTTTTTGATTCCATGGTTACAACAACAAAACAGAAAACCCCACGCATATAGCCAGTTGGTGATTTTATTGTTCAAGTCGGATGGCCTTTCTTAAAATGAATTTTAATAGACAAGCAAGAAAGAAAGAATGTATTGCTGAACTTGTGCAACTGAAGTTCATGAAAGAGGATTGGAAAAAGACACAGAATAATTGGGCACATCCTGTACTCAGTGAATCACCAAACTAGTGCAATAAACATTGCTGCGTTTGGAAATTTAGATATATACCCTGTTTTTGCCAAGAGCATTTGGAATTGCTTGGGATTGTGGATGGCCCTATAACATGAGCTACCTGAAATGTCTTTTTTTTTTCTTCTTTGCATATTTTGTGTTGTGAGGTAATTGTTGGTTTTATAACACAGACGTTAGGCCAGTTCTGTGACACCTTGCATCTGCTTGGGTTAATGTGATGGATCTCAGAAGACAGACCAGGAGCCACATGTAGCAGGACCTCTGCAGATGTTGGTGTTGTAATGGAGAGAGATTCTGAGCACTGAAGTAAGCAGTCTAACCAACCTCTTCCTTCAGAGAAACAGTCTTTTGTCGTCAAAAGTAAAAACAAAAGCTACAGACATTTGATAGCTTCAGTATTGCTTGCCAGATAAGAGGGATAAACTTGTGAACATGTTTAAGAAATCACTGAATTTCCAGAAAACAGGCTGTTATTTAAGGGATATGTGAACCATTACAAAGCCAGAAATAAACACAACGTCCAAGTCTGCTCTTGGATACACACGTGGCTCTTGCAAATTCTGAGAGAGCTGCACATGCACAGGCTTAATGGGATCCTGATGGAAGTCATCCAGGGCTGGAGTCTGGCTCCTGGTGAAACTAGGACTGCTGTCTGGCTAGGAGTGATGTTCGGGTCTCAAGCAAACTGGTGGAGATGTTTTCTTCCCTCAAAGAAATATGTGTTTAGTCATCAGCCAGAAAAGATGGGGTGGCTTGTGTACCGGGCTTTTGCTCCATTGCTTGGTGTTGGCTCTGGGCTTCTTCCATCTTTGTTGCTTCCTCAAATTATGACAGTCCTTTCAAAGAGGAACTCTGTTGTTTTTTCTCCAGTAGCAGAGGGAGTGAACCAGGTGTAAACTGAAGAGGTTGTGCACCTTCTTTTTCACTCTGTGAGGACAACTGCCATTCAGGAGATGCAGATGTGTAATGTATTTCTGGTACCATTGAACTGAATTGCAGAATTTAAGTTTTCAGTCAAAGCAACCAGTCTTTTCCTCGAGTGTCTACAAACATGGATTAATAAATCCCCACAGGGTCTTCTGCTTCAGGCGGGGAGCAAGAGCTGAGGAAGTAGGAGTAGGCTGGAAAAGTCTCACTAGCCCCAGAGAAGTGCTTCTGTTTGGAGCAGCAGGACAGACAGAAAGAAATGGCATCACCAGAACTTCTCTGTTAGCAAAATTTCTGGAGATTAAACTTAAAAAGCGTAGTCTTTTTTGTTAAAGGTTAACTCTCTTGGGGGAAGAGAGAAACTAATTCAGCCAGCAGAAAGTGCCTGCTGGTCTTGCCCTCCTGGATAAAATCCATTAAAGGTTCAGGACGTTCCTGGGTAGGGGAAATCAATTTTCTCCACTCCTCAGTTCAATGCAGATGCAGCCGTGGCCGTACAGTAAGCAACTCATTCTGTGGCCATCTTTTTAATGATGAAACTGTTATGTGATACATCACCCATTGAGGCATTTTGTTTTCTAATTCTCTACTCCTGGTTCCCAGAAACATGAATAATGAAACTTCTAGCAGAGAGGTGGAGGTGCTCCCTGAAACACACCACCAGGGTAGGACATGCTGTTGGTTGATGCTGTGGATAATACTAGGGGTATGGGGGGGGCATAATTGGCTTGAACTTTTGCTCACCCCTAGAATTAAATCCAAAGCATTTTCAACAAGTTCAGATAAGGTTCCTGCCTCTGTTTGACTCCCGTAAGAGCTCTGTCCTCCTGTGTAGCTCCTGGTGGTGTCTCTTCCATTCTGCTTGGGGTTTCAGGTGGGAATGGCAGTGCGTTGCAGATACAGTAGTTGAACCCTGTCCTACAAAACCCAGTGAGTTTAGACAATAAGGAAAGATAGTTCATTACTCCAAAAGCTGCCTTTCCCACATCAAGTAGATTTGCATCAGGCAATTGCATGAATCAGATCTTGAACTTCATTACCACAAAATACAGCAAGGAAAATCCCATTTCTGGGAGTCTTTCTACTGTACACAGCTCCAGATGTAAAGCACTGCTCTGTGCACAGTGAATGGGACTCGTATGTATTTTATTAATGTAAGTGTAATGTAATTATTCTCTTGTCCATCTGGCAGGTGGTGTTTTCATTAAGAAGTGAATAATCTAAGCTATAGGCTCTGTAGAGGGGGATGAGTATGGAGGAGATTCAGGTCATCTGCTGTGGGACCATAAATAGAAGCTAACAAGGGAGCCCTTACTGTCCTTGTCTCCTAAAACTGAAAATCTGTTGCTTTTATTTTTCCTTTAGCAGACTGCAAGCTTAGAAGCTAGTCTATTAATGAAATCTTTTTACCATCATGCAGTTTAACTCCTCACTTGTGGTAGTGGCTGGAAGGCAGAGTGTGAAAAAATAGGCATTATATAAGAGAACAAAAAGTAAGCCCTTATATAAACCACTATGCATAGGAAGATAAGATTAAAATCACTATTCTGGAGGTACCCAGTACGTGTCTGGGTGTGAAGCACTGTTTGAGAAAGAAACGTGGATTACTTAAGTGATTTTATTCACGTGGAAGGTCCTGATTAAAAAAAGCAAAATAAAACACACACAGAGCAACAGCAAGCCTGCACTGTCCTCCAAAAAGTTTTGGGAAGCGTGGTGTGTGGAGCTTTCTAAAGGAAATCTGGCTGCTCTCTGGCCGGCTGTGTGGCATCTTCTGTTTCCAGACAGTTTTCTAATGTCCACATGGAAACAGGAGCAATTTCCTCTTTCCATGTCCTAGCAAGACTTTTCTTGGCACAAGTGACAGTGCAAGGCCTAGTCCGAGTTTTGCCCTGGGAAGATATAAATATCCTGGCCCCATCCCAGGAACGTTGAAGCAAGGCTTGGGTTTTATTTTTTATCTGCTAACATTCAGGGAAGCCTGTCAGGGTGGCAGGCCTGGGACGGGGTGTTCATTTAGTAAAGCCTGGGAGTCAAGAGGAAAACTGAGCTTTTTAAAAAATTGTTGTCAGTTTTTAGTCTGTTATTCTAAGTTTAGGAAGGGGTGCTGAGCGTCGTTTATTTGTGTATGGTGTAGGTGTTGCCAGGCAGGAGGTTAGAGATTGCTGTTGCCCTGTTGTAAAGGCACAGATCCTCATTCAGATGGGTTTGTCCTTTCCCAGAGGATCCTACTTATTTTCCTGTCCAGTTAAGCTTGGGTTCAGTTGCTGTTCGGACAGGGTGGAGTGCAGATCCTGGTGCACCACCGCTGCCAAGGAAACACCTCCAAGGGTGCTCATCCCCCTGGCTGCAGATAATGGGAAACTGAAACAAAACCTGAGCAACAGCCCCTTGAAAACAGCTTTGGAGGCTGGGTGCCAAAGAGTTCAGCACTGTTTGGAGTTGCTAGTGTGATTCCTTCTCATTAAGAATGCTGCTGAGCTGCTTTCTTTTGTGGGTATTGAGAATGCTTGAAAGGAGATATTTAACTACAGCAGAATTTACTCAGTACAAGGACCAATGGGAGTATGGACAGTAAATAGAGCATCCCAAGCAAGTGGTGAGTTAAGAGCTTTGCTAGGCTGTAATAAAGCAGAAGTGACCCTTTGTCAGGCATGCTCTTTCCTCTCTGTTTAAAGATGTTATTTATTCCTGAGACTTCATGAGGTGTTACCTGGATAGGCTGGCTGTGCAGATCAGTCTTTGCCCTAAGCCTTCTTTGATACACTTTGGTTAGGGGAGATTCCTCAGTTTCTGCAGGATTCAGTGATCCTGATGTTTAACAATTCTCCTGTTTCAACAGAGGATCTGCCGGTCTGGATGCACTAAGCCTCAGTCATTTGTATGTGTATGTGTGAAGGTCAGTGGGTTTGTCAGATACCCTGTTGTAAATCCTGTCACTAAATCAATTTCTTTTAATTAAAAAAAAGAAAAAAGGAAAGTGCTGCTCTTCAGAAGTTCAGCACCCTTTCAGCTGGACAAACCCCATTATATCCCAATGCAAACACAACAGCTGTGAGCTCTCTGCTAGTCTCTCGGTGGCAGCTTGTTCCAGGTGGTACATTTGTGGTTTGGAACTCTTGATGGCCCAGAGAGGGCTGCATTTCCCCTTCCTCTGAACAAAATGGCTGCTGTTATTACTCTGTCGTTATCTAACTTTGCAACATCAGGAGCAGAAAGTCAACAGTGGAAAACAGGTACACCAACAGGTGAGAGATGTTCAAGCCCCCCTCCTCGCTCCACCAACATCTGCAGCAGAAGCATGCTGAAGACTGACACAACAGCTAAAGAGCAGGACAGGATTTTGTGTTCATTTAGTAATTCCCTTGGGGCTGTACTCCTAGATGACTTAATGACTTAGTGTATACCTGGAAGTGTATGTCTGGAAGATAAGCAGGCATAATTCATTGCAGGCAGGTCATTCATCCTTCAAGATAACAAGCAACTACAGGCCATAGGGAGCAGAAGATAAAGATACTATACATCAGCAGCAGTAGTTCGAGGTTTCAACCTCTCCACCTCCTTCTGTGACCCAGAAGTCATTTGCAGTTGATTATTCAGCCATTTGCTTTCTTTAGAGAGAAATACACTGGCAGTGGTTGGTGAAGTGAGTACATTTCCTATTCTGCCTGTGCCTTTCAAGGCAGCCACAGCATCTCTGCCTCAAAGTAGGCATCCTCATGTCCTTTGGAGGCTTTACGGGTGCGTTATATGCTTGTATTGAAAACAGGGTGTAAATTGATTCCAGTTTTTCTGATGTTACTTAAATGGTGACTGTTTTTCATCTACTGCTTGGAATGCTTGCATGGGATTAATTTTCAGTTTCAGTCTGAAAGAAGCTTTTAGGGATCCAGTTTATGTGTTAGCAATACATATGGTCCAGACTGAGGCACAAAGAGAAGTAAGAGTGTGTACATAAGATAGTATATTACATTTCTTGATTTTCTTGTAAAAATAAAATTACTTTGAGTGTTAGCAGGTACATTTTAAAACTGAACAAGTCACTCAAAACCATGCTGCTCCTAAGCCCACAAACATTAGGATCAAACATGCAGTGTGGCCTCTCCCTGGTTAGTGTTTCCTCCTCCAAAAATCTGAAGTCCATATTTTTTGCAAGCAAAAATGCCTACACCATACACAAAACAGCAGTCTACATCTTGAGATCCATAGCATTGCAAAGATAAATGATTGACTCAGCAGGTACTTTATGATGACTAACTCTAAGCAAAACATTTTTCTCTTGTCTACACATGAAGCAAAAGAAATAGCAAGTATGAGGCTTTTGATATGGCCATCTGATGGCTGTGTTTTGATTCACAGTCTGTGATGTTGCTTTAATTGAGGAGAAGGGGGAAAGAGAAATAAAAGTCTGTTTTTGTTTGTTTTCTAATTACTTGAGCTGTTTTTTCATTGACTCAGCAACTCTGAACAGTATGTACTGTACTACTGTAACTGGCAGTCAGGGCTGGGAAGTTGAACAATGGTGATGATAAAAGTAAATATCCTGCGTTCTCAGAGGGATTAGAGGGAAATGGAGGAATTAGTCACATGGTTTTGTGCGGTGTCCATCCCTTTCTGCATCAGTGCTATCCTGTATGTAATCTTTAGACCTGTATTTCTTAAGTGAAATAAGTAATCAGAATAGTTTTATTTTCACACATTTTTTAATCTATGAAACCCATTTGTTTAGATGATGAAAACAATACCTCACACAAGAAACCGTTCTGCAAACAAAGCAGTCTTGTTTTTTTTTCAGCAGTGCTTATGGCCTATTTGGAAAGTGTCTTAAAAATTGAGTGGAGGCTGATTTTAATTGACACGAAATAATTTGATAATTAATATGAAACAATCCAATTGACATGAAATACACTGTACCTCACAATGCTTTCCTGTCAGTCTGCATGCGACACTGTAAGAATTGTACTCATCATAGCACACATTTGCTTGGCTGTCTCATTCAAAATGGTTTAAATCCTACTTTAAAGGTGAGCTGTTACTACCCTTAAAGGCATTAAGTTGTATTTGTGTTTTCACATAACTTAACACCCAACCCTGTAATGGATTGTGAGGGATTCCGTCTGTAAGAGGAGGAAGTGTAGCCCATGGACTGCTTTGTCCAGGAAGGGATGCTCACTAATGCACTTGTCACCTTTGTGCCAAGTTCTGTGCCAACCTGCTTTGTTAATGCAAGACATTCACATGTCAGGATATGTTTAATACAAGACTTTCTGGCTCCTTGGGGGAAGAGTTTCACTTTAGTGTGAGCTGTTCCTTAGAGTTAGTTGGGTGTGAATTTTAAGCGGGATATCGAGGCAGAAGAGTTGGTGTTGACAGTCACTGGGGAGGAGATTCCAGAGACTTTATTTTGAAGACTCCTGACCCCTCAAGATCTGGGAATTGAAAACTGTTTCTTATTCTGTCTTACAGGCTAAAATCCCTGCAAAGCATGTTCTTCCTCTTTCCAGCACAATCTTCTGAGAAGTTTCAAGCAATGAGGAGGCTTTGCAGAAAGACAGTGGGGTTCTTGGGAGTTTCCCACCCAGTTCTTGCATGGGTACCAGCTCCCATTTGGTTCCTTTCTAAAGGGTCTTATTGCAGATTTCTAATGTGTTACTCCATGTTCTTGCTTCCAGTGTTCCTCACAGTACTAGGAAACCTAAATATGTCCTCTTGCAGCCTTTAATTACGTGGCAAAAGCCATGGCCATTTTAAAGCCCATTCTTTTTCCAGATAGGCTGACCTGTGGATGGCCTTCTCTTGTGAAGGAATAGGGCTTGACATATGCTGTTGCTGGCTTTCCCCCTTTCTCTGTTCCTTGCTGTATTTTTAATTTTTTTCAGTTCAGAATGGTTTCTCTGTGATTGTAATTGCACTAAATACATTTGATAATGCAAAAGTGACCTATTTTGTACACAGTTTAGCTGATTCTGCAATTGCCTGTAGGGTTTCTTAGCAGTGTTCTTCAGCTGCTCGGTGAGCTACAAAAGCCTGGTAAGTTAAGCATGGCCAGCACAACATACTGGAGGCAAGGGAAGTTCAAGGTAATGGAGAAGGGTGAACCATACAGGTGTGAATACCTTAAACTGGGTGTTTATAAGGCAAGGTGGAGGCCTCTACAACAGCTGAAGCTGTTCTAGTCTACAGGACTAGAATAGATATCGTTAAAAATATTCAACTGTTAGAGATCCTTTGTACAAGTTTGTAAAGATCCAGTGACATCATCAGATATTGTGCCTCAGTAGGCCCAGCAGACTGTGTGATACCTCTGGCATCTGAGGTAAGTACTAAGCTATAAAAAGATAGATAAGCTGGGACCATTAACATAAACACTGTCTGCAGCACTAGCCCTGGTAACAGATTGTTCTGTGCCTCATTAAAAGGAGATAGCACTGTCAGAGGAGCCATGCTTCATTTTTCCGTGCTTGCTACATAATCAGTTAATTTTGCTTAATAGTGGGTTGTGTCACAGATGTGCAAAAGGGCACAGTCACTTCACTTTCTGCATAAGCCTCCGCTCCGGTGCAGCTGCAGTGCTAACGGTGTGGTAGCAAGCAAGCTGACCTCAGCTGGTGTCCCGGAGTTACCCCCTCTGGGTTCTCCCAGCTGTGCTCTGGCCAAGCTCTGTGCTTGTAAAGATTAAAGGTATGAGTTTGTCAGAGGAAGTTAGATACAAATGTAGATGAGGGTGGTCATTCAGTGCCTGCTGTTTTTTTAAAGAGAAAGCCTTACATAATGTACTGTCAAGGACTTCCCCATGTTTCATTGGGAAGTTCTTTAGTGCCTGTCTTTCCTCTAAGCATTACGTAGAATATGGAAGTTAGTATTGCTGATTTCAAATGAGATGAATCCAAATATGTCTGCCTTATCATGGATCTTGACATTTTACTGCCCTTTGAGTGCAGCTTTTGGGAAGATTATTGACAAGTCAAATAGATAGACTATGTGGAGAAGCCAAGTTTAGACCGCTGCTTAGGGACAGATTATTAAACATCACAACTCAAGGTTTTAGAAGATTAACATGCTACACGGTAATACGGTATATGCAACAATTAGTGCTAAGCATATATTACTTAAATGTGTAGTGAAACTGGGTATGTGTAAACTGTTTCCTTCAGATGAAAATTAATGCATTCAAAATAAGCATCCTGGTGGATTCCCCAACATTGGACACTTTTAAGATTTAGCTGGACAAGGTGCTGGGCCATCTGGATCATGTTTTGTCAAGAAAGGTTGGACTGAATGATCCTTGAGGTCTCTTGCAGTCTGGTATTCTGTGATATTCTGCATATCCCAGTTTGAAAGTACTAAGTTTATAGACTCTCTAGTGCGGTGTGAATGTCTTGTTCAAAAACGAAAGCAAACCAAGCAAGCAAACAAACAAAAAAAACAAACCCAAAACCATGCAAAAAGTAATACTGGATGTGGGAAGGGCTTCTTTTCAGAAGAACAGGCAGACATGTAATTAAGTTCATCTCTCTTCAGAAAAGCAAGCAAGCACCTACTTAAATCTAAATGTGCTTAAGTTGTGTTTACTTCAAGAAATACTTAAGTTCATTTTAAGTTAATCATCCGCACAAATGATTTTCCCTAGTGAAGACTTGCATACGCATTTCAAAACTTAAGTATGATTATAGGTGTAAGCAATGGGTTTGATTTTAGAAGAACCTGAAGGAAGTGCAAAAATCTAATTGAAATTCAGTGAGTCTAGAGCATCTAATTCTCTGGAGTCCCTCTGAAAGCCTCGACCTCTTTTAAATGCTAACAACTGAGGGAGGTGCTTGCTCTTATGAACTGGTTCCACATTAGGACACCACCATGGTGGATGTTTCTCCCCAGATGCTAAGTGTGGGAACGTAACCTTCTGTGTATATGGTTTCTCCAGTATTACCAAATACTGGTGTTGTTTTGTGAACTAAAACCCTCATCCAAATGCCAGTGTGTTTACAAACTTCAGTATTTATTAGTGTTATTTAGTAGTTAGTAAATGGTGGTTCAATTGCAGTGCTGTGAAGTTGTAAGCAGAAAATGCTTCTGGAAGCTAGCAGGGTCCAGGTGAGATTTTTAATTAATAGATGCCTGACCCGGCCCCCTGCCTTAGTCCACAGGAAGATTTGGATTGAAATTTTGTATTTTACTCTTTCACTGCTTTTGAAAGATGAACCAGGCCGAAAGAAAACCCAAACAACAAACAAATCCTTGAATTTGGGGTGCTTCATTGATTTCCTCTGAAATCATGGCTATAACTTCCCAGGAATGTTCCCATGCTTACTGATGCTAGCTGCAACTCAGAGCACAGAAGAGTACAGCTTCTAACAGACACATTTTCCCTGGTGATACAGGCTTAGCATAAGAAGGACTTAAGTCGTCCTTCATTTCCCCTCTTCTCCCCGCATCCCCGGGGGTTTCCTGTTTCCTCCCTTGTGACCATCAGCAGGCCACTTCAGAGGTCTGATCTGGCCAAAATCTGTCAAGTAAAATTAAAAACAAAAGACTAAGGGAGCTTGGGTTGAACCAGTGCCACCCAATGTGGGTCTCACATTGTGGTGGTGGAGCTGTGTGTAGGCAGGTAGTTCTCTAGGTGGGGAACAGCTAAGGGTGGAAGATGATAAAGGAGGAGAAAATCAGGGGTATTTTTATGTTGGGTTGGTTAGAGCACCTCCAGAAAATCCCAGGGGCTGGTGCAGGAACAGGCCTGGGCAGTGGGAGAGAGACCTGCTTGAGGCAGTGTTGCCTCTGAATGTGTTCGTCATAGCACAGCTTCCACCCTGCTTGGCAGGTACGTGCTTCACAGCTGTAGCAGCAGAAATGCAATGCTGCTGCAAGCAGATGCATTGAGACCAAAGACAAATGCCTCTAAAGAGAAAGAGGAAGGTTTAGGGGGGGACTGGCACTAGCTGTTAGGACAGTAGAATGGGAGTCTCAACAGTGCAGTGCGCCCAGTAAGGCCAGCCTTGGTGTCTGAGCTGTGTGGCCCATGGGGTCTGGGGACACGGGCAAGCAGTGGCGTATGCTAGTCCCAAATTGCACGTTGCTCACATCAAGGGGTGCTGTGTAGCAGGGCCCATAGGATCTCTGGGATGCCTTTTATTTGTTTGTTTATTTTTATAAAAAATGGGTGGCAGCAATATTGCCTTCCGAAGTTGGCATACTTCTCCATGAGCTCTTCCACTTGCACGTAGACACATACAGCCAAACTCACACAGCAGCTTGTCACATGCAATCTGTGTTCTTTGTTTGAGAAGCAGCCTATAGACAAAACCCCTTTGCTTCTCCCTTTTGTTTCATTAAGCTAGTACTGAGGGGATTTTGGAGGCGCGGATGCATTTAGGCACCTGATTTCTGCTGACTTGGGTAGGAAGCAAGACACCTACTGCTGCCTCTGGTGACTGAAAATCTCCCCATGGGTTTTGGCTCACTGAAAGCTTCTTCATTTTGTTTGGAAAAGGATGAATAGGTTTTAAATAAGGAGTGCACACTCTTTGGGGTGAAGGCCTCATCTTGTTAAAGCTCTTACTATGCAAGCTAAATAAAACAAAGTCCTAAATGCTAGGGCTAGTAGCAGCTTCATTACGCGTTTCCTTTAATCACATATTGACACTGCAAGGGAGCAAGGCAGATGGCCAGGACTTTCTGCTGCCTTGTCTGGCTGTGTTAAATTTAGTTAAATTTTTGTGATGGTGGACCATGCCTCCATGGGGCTGCTACACCGGGCTGGCTTCTAGTGTGGGTCATGTTCACCATAGCCTGGGGAGAGAGGCTTGCATGCAGGAGTCTGCATATGGGGTTTTTTAAAGCTGGGTTGTACCTGCGCTCTCTGTGTGATGGTGTTTCTTGGGAACTTTTTATGAGGCTCACGGTTTCCCAGGCTGTCTCCTGCAGCACAGAAGTGCCGTTTTGTTTTAGTTAACAGAGTTAACCTTGGTTATTTATCAGGATGGGCACAAGCTATTAGATGCATGAGGAGCTTGCAAATGAGAAATGCCCTCACACTGGTAATAGCAGGTTTGCATAGCTAGTAGATTTCTGAAGCTCACACCAAAGCTTGTTGTTTTTAAACAGGGAGCCACTTTGAAGGCAACCAAAACCATCTCACATAGTGCAGTCTTCACTTGCTATCTCCAGTCTGTTCCTGTCTCTTTATAGTAGTCAGTCCTTGATATAGCATAAGCACCATAAGAACTTATTTTTCCCTGGAAGCTGTTAAGTTTAAATCAGAGCAAGTTAAAACATCTAATAATTTACAGTTGTGCATGCAGTATAACTGCATTTCTGTTTGGCTCTCTGTGGCTGGGTTTAACACTCAGGCATTTACCAGAGTCCTCTGCACCACGGGGCATGTTCTGCTCTCGCTTCGCTTGCTGAGTTGCTGCTGGTGTGAGACAGGGGTCCTGTTGGAACTGCAGGAGAGACCAGGGTTGTGCCTTCTTTTTCTTTTTTTTTTTAAATGGCTGCTTATTTTCTGACGTTCAAGTTGGGTTTTCCAGCACTGACATGGAGGTTAGTGGTCAGGATCCCAATTGGTGCTGCACAGCTGTTTCTGCACCCACTGCCTGGGGTGCTGGGGTGGGAACAGTAGGTTCTGCCTGCTTTGCTCCCACATGACACCTACAAAGTCATTCTGCTTTTAAGCCTGTTTGTGCTCACTTCTTGAACAATGTATGCTGTGTATGTTGTTTGCTTTTCAGGCTTTTAGTCAAACAGAAAGGTAACTTTTGCACTTCATGCCAAAAGCAGTGGAAGTATTTTCCTAATGTTCATAGCTGGACTCAGTAATGAACTTAACCATTCAGTATCTATTAAAGCAAGCTTTGAAGGAAGGATAAGGGCTTCAAAGTTATTGTAGTTTAGGCATGCAGTGAAATGCACTTCTGCTTTACTGAAAGGTTCATGGAAATTCTGGACAATAATAAATGCAGAGGATCTTATAGTGAAATATTAAGCAATCTTTATCATGGATGATTTTGATATGTAGATTAATATGCAACAAATAATACATGTTCTGGTTTTTGAGCCAAGGCTATAATTCATCTAAGAGGCTTGATACAACACAAATGAAGGTAAGATCAAACTGGCTCTTTTCCTTTATTCTGACGACTTTTCTAACCTTTCTTCCATTTTGGTTCTTTGTTGGGTTCTCATAATGCCAGTGGAAAAATAGAAAAGGCTAGTGGGCTTAACCTCTGATTTTCATGTCATGCTACCTATTTATATATGGGGTGTTTTTCACCAATTCTGTATGTCTTCAGAGGAACAGTATTTCTAGCAGCAATACTGTGAGTCTCAGGAAAGGTACCTCCATATTTTTTCAGTTGAGAAGACAATGCATGCTGCAGTGTATTACAGGCTTGGAATAGCCTTTATTACAGTCACAAGTATTATAATTAATGCCATGACATGTGAATTATTTATTTTGCAATGCCGGTCACTCCAAGCATCCCCTGTTGCACTAAACATAAAGACCAGCATATTTTGGTGAACAGTGTTTTATCGGGGGGGGGGGGAGAGAGGGAGAAAGAGCAGACTGCAGTGCTTCCTGTAACATACTGTTTATTTTCACTGCTTACCCAGGCTGACTTTTTCTGGCAAAGCCCAGCACCTACACCTGAGTTGCTCTGTGCCAAGTGTGGTAGGTCTGACTAAAATGGTACAGCAACACTGATTTTGTTTTTGCAGAGATTTCTTTCTGTAGGAAAGGGCAGCATGAAGGCTCTCTTCCAGTACTCTCTTCACCACGACAACCAGGATCACTAATGACAGGGCACAATAGCCTCACCGCTGCCTTATTAGCACCATGGTATGAATGTGTCTTATGGAGTGTCCATCCATAGTATTGCCAGCTTTCAATATGTAGCAGAAGGAGCAAGGTCTCCATGGGGTGGTGCGGTGAAGCTTGCACCTTCTCCAGGCTGGGCAGGCAGCCATGCCATGCTAGTGGAGGCTCCTTCTGGAGGGAAGGCAGCTGGCATTGGTCCCACCAGCCCTGCCCCAAGGGCTGTGCTGTGGATAGATGGCTTCATCCTGTGGATAAAGCAGGAGACCTAGCCTGATCCTGTGGGTGGGGATTAGAGCCAGAGGCTGTTGAAGGAGCATACCAAATGAGTTTACATCCTGGCTGGGCACCTTGCTGGCTGGTGGCACCCTTTTGGGAAATGCTGGTGAGCCTCCCATCCTGACAGTCCCAGGCGATGCCTGTGGACTGTTCTCTGCCCACCTTCAGGCTGGCTTTCCTGCCCTCTGCACACAGCTGATGCCACTGGACCACAGGTCCTTCCTCAGCCCAACCCATGGACACAGCCTTTCCTCTGCATCTCATGAGGGAGGCAAGTCTCAGCAACCTCCTTCTTCCTGTCTAAGCAGCCTGGGGAGTGAGCCCTTCAGGAGACTGGGGTGCCAGCAAGGTGGCAGGTTACAGAGCCTGAACCCGACTGCTCAGGCAGGCCACGGACACAGTGTGAGCACAGTTGGGTGCCTGTTGTGGCTCGTGTGCCTGCTTGTGTCCCTTGGGTCTGGGCTCTAATCCTGGCTGGAAATGTTAAATATTGACAGAGTTAATTCCCCACTGCTTCAGACTGCAGAAACTGGTCTCTGATAAGGCTGTGTTTAATAAGGATATTCTTGGTAAAGAGCTTTGTTGGCTAGACAGGGCTTTATTTTGCCCAGTTCTGCTCTGACTGGCAGGGAAGAGGAGGTCGTTTCCCAGTGCCCTTGCTTCTTGCAGCACGATGGAGTAGGAGACACAGGGGGGATGACACCTCTTTCTTCTCCCCAAAAAGAGCCACAGAGTACCTTTACACAGATGGCTGCAGGCAGCATAAGGATCCAGAGTAAACATACTGCTGCAGTAGACCTAAACTCTTAGACAAATGCCAAAAATAAAAGCAGCCTAACTTACTTTTTCCACCTCACATAGCAGTTTCCAACCACATCAAGTGAAAAGTCTAGGTGGGTGTATAGTGTTTATAATCACTGAGTAATACACATTACAGTAGCTGGGATGTTTGTTTTGTTCCTGACTACTGGTTTTAAAATGGGTTTATTGAGGGCAGGAAAAATGATTTAAGTTTCTATTGTCGTGTAAGAGATAGGAGTGTGCTCCTGTTTTGGGAAGGAAGGCTGGAAATGTAAGTAATACTGCTTTTTTTTCCTTTCCCTCCACTACAACTGCAAGTAGGCAGACAATGAAAATGCAGAATCCAGTGTGATTTCTGTAAGAGATGGTGTCTGTAAGAGTGGTTTCTGTGCCTGCATTCATCTGCAGCAGTTGTGGCCTGCAGTATCTAAGAATTATTTACATGGGTGGCAGCAAAATTTTACATCCAAAGCAATGAAAAACTGAACACAGATCCACATCCAAAACTGTACCGTGTCTTTGTTTCTCATGTAGTATCTTGTACGTAGTATTGCAAGGTTCTGTCCAGGGAGAGTTGGCCCTGGCTATACTGCACCCAAAGGCGAGTGCTAACCAATGTGCACAGAAGGGCTCACTGCAGTGCAGGAAGCAGGCAATGGCGCAACATCTCTGACCTGGAGTGGTACCAGGGGAGTGGAGATCACTGAGGGAGCAGCAGGCATGGTGTGTGTTGTAGTGATGCCTTGCAAATGAAGGGGGCAGGATTTGTCAGCCATGTTTGGGTAAGGTCTGAACAAAAGCGCTAAGAATAGTGAATGGGCAAGTCATAGGACACAAAAGTTTCTCACCCTATGCATGCTGCAAACAGTGGTGGTGTGATGCCAGGGCTCAGTGGGCTGCGGGAGGATGTTGCCCGTATGTGGGGAGGGATGGACTGAAAAGGCAGAGTCCAAGGTTTTTGTAGGCTCTAAACGCAGACCCAGAGGATATGTAAGAGCTAGCGTAAGGGCAATGCTGGTGCATCTGGAAGTGCTGGACAAAGAAAACCACGTTACCTTGCAGACCTTTAGCCTTTGATGTGTTCATTTCAGTCACAGGTTGCTCAAGTTTAGCCAGGAGTTGGCAGGCAGATGGACCGCGAGGCAGTTCATAGAGTGACTCAGTCTAGGCAAGCTTGAAGAGTCATCTACACGAAGGTAACCTATTACAGTATTTTCACAGAAACTTCTTTTTCTTTTTCTTTTTAATTTCCCCTCCCTGGGTTTTCATGTTTTTGTGGTGATTCTTCAGGTTCCATTCATGGCAGTTTCCCAGTTGATCCTTTGCTTCCTGCCTGCTCTGCCATCCACTCACACCTCCTCAGAATGGAGACACAAGGATTCGCTTTGCCTGACCTGTGGTCTTGACTTTTCAAGGAGCAGTCAGGCACAACTGTGGTCAGTGTAAAAATTGTGTCAGCGTCCCTGTGTTTCCTCACCACCTCCCCACAATCCTTTGTTGGCCACAACGGTTGTGCTTCTTTCTGTTAGCTTCATGGGGAACTAAGAAACATCTGTGATGTGTGATTTAAGGCACTTGTCTGGCTGCTTATTACTTGGTGTGACCCTGTTTCTGGTGTCAGGAAAACTCTTGAGGAACAACTGTTTCACTTGGCCTTGCTTTCTAGAAAGCTGTGGCCTTCAGTCTGCATCATGGTGGTAGGCTTTTTCTAAATGAAGAAGGAAGGAAAAACACTGTATCTATTCATGCTGGATTTTCTCAGAGGAAGCTGAGAGAATTTCTGCTCTGAAAGGGGGTAGAGAGATTTCTCCTTTGGATTGAGGTTGATCAGTTTGTTATCTTGCTGTTGGATGCCTGATACATTGCTGTGTAAGCACCAGAGTGAGGAGCAAATGATCTTTTCAGAAGTAAAAGGAATTGAAAAATGAAGGATTAAATAGTTTACTCTCTGAGGCTAAAATTGCAGGTATTGAGTGCTTTGTCTGTTGTATTGGTAGGGAAACCTTCATTGTTTGTTACAAGTTGTTCACTTGAGAAGGGCAAGAAGAAAGGCCATTTGGATGAATTACCTTGTGTCTTGTTTGTACTAATTCCACTTCTATACCTCTCTGTCTGCCTGCCTTTTCCCTCATTTTGGGCATGAGTAATGTACCCCCATTCACTTTGATAGAAACACCATGGTCTTGGAAAAATTTAACCTTTTTCATATGCTGTTATTATAATTTGGTTTATTTCTTTGGCCGTGCAAAGATGAGAACAGCTTGCACAGAGCAATGGAAAGGGAGAAGCTAAAGGAAAAAAGTAACTTTGGGGAGAGAGGAGAAAATTGTTAGGTTTAACTTCAGATGCCTCTGTGACTTACACAAGTGGCTGGGCAGTTTTGATCTGGGGTGCTCTGAAACAAGCCTCAGGTGTCAGGATGCCCTCAGCATCCTCAACTGCCAGCTTGGACATCCAAGATGCCTAAAGTGAGGGTCATCCTGCTCTTCTTCACCCTCTATCCTCTGCATGGTGCACATCTACCAGAGATGAAGAAGGTATACACCTTAGTATTGAAATGTTTACAGTAGGGCTCTTAGGTTGGTTTAATATTGAAGTAGTTTTAAAAACAACCAGGCAAGCAAGACACTGGCTACTGGTAAAATGACTCTGGGAATATGCCCCGGGGGGGGGGGGGGGGGGGGGGGTGATATAGTTTGTCTTAAAATTTTCTATGGAAAAAACCCCCCCCTTTTCCCCCTATTTTTTTTTTTGGATT